>BHFT01033209.1:0-20580 GCA_004320025.1 Laticauda laticaudata
TTTAAAAAAAAAAAAACTAACAAAAAGAATCAAATAAATTAATAAAGTACAGTAGAACAAAATCTGGAGAGAAAAAATCACCCCCAACTCCCACCACATATATATATATATATTTGTGCATAGAAAAAAACAATAGGTAGTCCTTGACTTACAACAGTTCATTTAATGACCGTTTGAAGTTACAACGGCAGTGAAAAAGTAGCTTATGACTGTTTTTCACACTTATAACCACTGCGGCATCCTCAGGATCACCTGATTAAAATTCAAATGCTTACCAACTGACTCCTATTTATGATGGTCATAGTGTCCCGGGGTCATATGATCCTCTTTTGCGACCTTCTGACAAGCAAAATCAATGGGGAAACCATATTCAATTTAAAAGTGTGTTCCTAAAGCCCATGTCACACCGAACCAACGGATGCAAAGAGGATGTAAAACAGACAAAAAACTTGGCAATCCGTTCAAAAACGCGATGTACTCACTGCCTCCGTTTGGCTTCCTCTCTATCCGTCCAGCATCCGTTTATGGACGTTTCATNGGGGACATCCGTTCTGCATCCGTTGTCATCCGTTACGCATCTGCTATATCCGCTAGGCATCCACTGTGCATCCACGCAACTCGCATCCGCTCCAGCGGAAAATGGACGCAGGGAGGAAGTGGAACGGACGCGCAGCATTAGTAGCATGGATGGAGAAAGGATGAAAGCGGATGCAGCACGCAAAGAAAGCATTTAAAACGGAAAAAACATTCACAGCGGGGACCTATCTCGGATATTAAGAATGTCT
Source organism: Laticauda laticaudata (assembly GCA_004320025.1). Taxonomy (NCBI): domain Eukaryota; kingdom Metazoa; phylum Chordata; class Lepidosauria; order Squamata; family Elapidae; genus Laticauda; species Laticauda laticaudata. The sequence goes on from BHFT01033209.1 coordinate 786, forward strand.
AGAGGATGCCTAGAGGATGCAAAAGGATGCTTCCGTTCCGCATCCGCTTTCCAACCGCTCTGCGTCTTCCCCCCGTCCATTCCTTTCCATGTTATCCGCTCTGTTTATGCAAATTTTTGTCCCTTTTGGGAGTGGATAACAACGGATGGAACATTTTTCTCATCCACTGTGTCCTTTTTACAAACGTTTTTCATCCGTTGGGCAGTGTGACAGGGCCTTAACCAATTGCAATTCCAAATAAAAATAGTAAGATAAAAGAAAAAAGAAGCCAAATAGTAATAATAAAATAATAATAATAAAATTTCTTCAGGTTCTTGTATACCTTAATCCAATCGGTTTGTTAGATAACAGTAAAAATTCAAAAATGAAGGAAAAGACCATAAACACACACACAAAAAGAAAAAGTTGTAAAATCCTAAAAAAGGTGAAAAAGTGAAGAATAAAAGACTAAAAAAAGAAAGGANCTTCAGGTTCTTCAACACCTTAATCCAATTAAGAGGTCTCAAATATAAAAGGATGCATAAAAATAAACAAAAAAAAACCCAATATGGAAGGTAAATGGAAAGACAAAAATACTAGGAAGGGAGAGAGAGAAAAAAGGCCCTTAAAAAGAAAAGGAAGAGAAACATTAATACTAAAGCTTTTCCTTTAAAATAAAAAGCAGGCGTAGAAATTTAACTTCCAAAGACAAGAAAAAAAAAACAAAGACAAGTTCCAAAGAGCCAAAAAATCCAACTGGTGAGAAGAGGTAGCACAGCTTAGAAAGAATAAAAAGAGCTCACTGCACTTTGTTTAATTATCCAAGGCTCTTATTGTAACTCTCTTCTCCAAAGACTTATCACCTTTTCTTTTCCTAACTTCACCACCAGACTCTAGCTGTTGATAGAAACCCAGAAGAGCACCTGCAATAAAACTCTCCCATGCTCTTCCCTCTATCTTATCAAACAGGCAATGGTCCTTGAAAAAAAGTCTCAGTTCTTTCTCAGCTTTGTCTGGTCAAAAGAGAAATAGAATATTCCCAAGCCTCCAGTTGGCAGTGTTACAAAATTTCTTTAGCTTTCACTTTCCCCATCCTTTTCCAAGCAAAATATTATAAGAATTAGTTAAAAAAAGAAAAATATATTTTAAAAACATAACTAAAAGGGAGTGTCTGGCTTAGAATATTATAAAGTCAAAAAGGAGAAAAGAATAGATGAAAAGAAGAGAAAAAAAAAACGGTCCAGTTTCAAAATATAAGATCATGTGCAGAAAATCCAGCAATGAGAAAAAAAATAAAAATTTTACTTTGACATTCCTGTGTAAAATTGCCGCTTAATCACTTCTGTCAAAACTTTTACAGATTCTTTCTTTCCTTTAGGGTGTCCTTTCAAGTCTTAAAATAGAGAAAAAGTTCTCACCAAAGCGGCACACTTTCTCGTTTAAGAGCTGTCCCAACTTCAGCAGCTTTAATGGCTGCCTCTTTGCCCCTGGCAAAAAGAGCTTCTCCTGGATCTTCCGGGGACTTTGCGATATCCCTGGGATTGACAGGATGGCTCTTTACATTCACCGTCTCTTCGGGATGGTTTAGATCCACTTGGACCGTCCAGGAGCAAAGATATCGGCAGCGATCTCAGACCTGCAAGATTGCATGCCGTATTGTCGCAACGCCAGCTCCGCCCTCCAGTTGGGTCTTCTTTTGTTGCCCTGCACAGGAGAATGGAGCTAGAAAGCAGGTTAATGGGGTGGGGTGGGAATGGAGATTTTGCAGTATTCTTCCTTTGCCACGCCCACCAAGCCATGCCATGCCCACCAAGTCACATCCACAGAACCAGTAGTAAAAATTTTTGAATCCCACCACTGATGGGGAATGCTATGAATCCTGCCTATACCATTTTTTGTGAATCATTATCTCTCAGAACAGAAGGTCTTAAACCTAACATTTTTACATACTGTTCTTAAGAAGAAATATCTCTAAATTTCATCACCTCTCTATATCAACCCTATGAGCTTTGACCAGCAGTTTAGCAAAATTTAAAAAGGGGTGGTCGGAAAACCCACATTTTTTTCTAATGAAATAACAGAACTAGGTGGGCCAAGCCACAAACTATGTTGAGCATGGAAAGGAATTTCCCATTGCTATGACTGACTTAATAATGATTCCATGTTTTTAACTCCTCAGATTAAGTAGAAAAACTACTTGTCTTTATGCAAAGAGGAAGCAGTTATTTATGATCCTTAATGGGACATGAATTGAAAGGCCAGATTCGGAATCATATATTTCAGAAATGTATTTTGTTTGTTTTTTGTTTTTGTTTTTATTGGGTGTTACATAGCTGTATTGATGAGTGTGTCTAACAAGGATACATCCCAGGACAAATTGTGCATTAAAACAATAAATGGGAGAGACTAATTTCAAGCCAAATGGATTGTTTTTAGCTAATGGAAATGTATTAAGGCAAAGCAAATTTTGACAAAGTTCATTAAAACAGAGTCATGCTTTTTTGACTTTTTTGATGTTTAAAGGACCAAGTTTTAAATAGCTTTCATTTTTATTTAAAGGCAGAGAAACTTTACTTTCCCATTCCTAAAAGAGAACTTTCCTTCTGTTTGAGAACTGTAGCTTGATGTATATATAGTGTGGCTAAATTTGATTTTTATTGTTTTTGATTACACTGCATTAATAAGTATGAAAATAATCTTGTGTCTTTAAGAGGATACATGGTGGTGAACTGTTGCATAATTAGAGATTGAGTTCAACTTTGACAATGAATGTTCTCTTGTCTTGCATTTATTAACCATTGGATGGTTAATACATTGGATGGCATATGATATGGTCCTCTTTTAAAATTTCAGTAAAATAAATCATGTTTCGTATTTAATTGTATTTCAGTTTCCTTTGAATTGCTGTGATTGTATATTAGAATAAGGAAGGACGAATAAAAGGAAAAAGCAAAAGTGCAACAGCTTACAATACTCTGGAATTGTGATTGCCTTTCATATAAAAAAACTTTATAGATTCAGCATAAAGTTATAATTTTTAACCATGATTGTTATTCATTAGGTCAAATATGGCTTCAAAAGTTGTGTAGCATCATAAAGGCTAATAAATACAATGGCATATGTTTTTATGGAGGCAAGAACAATAGATAACCTCTAGGAATTAAATTTCTATTCGAGGTACAGGGTGAGATTAAACATTAGACTGGTACTCCAACTATACATTGGGAGTTCTTTCACTTTAGAATCAGATTTATCTTCCTCTTTCAACAGTTACATACTTCTTATGCACTTTCTCCTTGATTTAGATGTTTTTACAGCCCATAGTTTTTATTGGAATGTTCTTTAATATAAATGACATACATGTTTTTTCTCTCAAAGAAAGGAAAAATAGTTTCAGAGGGAACATGCTAATATTGTTTGGCGTTAATTTAAAAGACAATTGTTTCCTGCCTTGTTGCTTAAGTTGCTATATATATAAATCGCTGCAGGCAACATACACTGAAGGAATGAAAAATGTTGGAGGTTTGTGTGTGTTCAGTTTGTTGAATGAATAGAAGTCACAGTGTCATGTAAAAAAAAACCTTTTGAAGTGTTTTTTTTTCCAAAATAGAGTTTATAAGCTGTATGACTACAAGGGTAGATTATGGAGTTTTTGAGGGTACCAGGTTCAGTAGGGTATAATATAAAGGGAGTGATTCAAATTTGCAAAATCGTTAGATGAATGAGATATTTTCTTATTTTATAGATAATTTGTTTTGCTCTCTGTTATATGACTACGTTAAACTCATATTTACGAGATAATATTCGTAAAAGGAGAATTCTCAAAAACTTCTTCCTTGTATATCTTTCTTCTGTTCTCTTGTATACTCCTCCAGTAAAATGTGCATATAAAATACTTGCCATTGTTATATATAAAAACAAACTCCCATGTTTTCTTTCAATTTGCTTATCCATGACACCGAAAAAAAAAGTTCTGGCTTCAATTTTAAATCCATTTTTAATATTTCACATCCATTTTTAATAGTTTAATATAAAGTAAGGTTGTAAATTTAGGTAAGAAAAACAAAATGCACAGGTATAATATATGTGGTACCTTGCTCAAGAGTAGTAACTGTGAGAGGGATCTTGGAGTCCTAGTGGACAATCATTTAAATATGAACCAGCTGCCAAAAAAGCCAACACAGTTCTAAGCTGCATAAACAGAGGAATAGAATCAAAATTACGTGAAATATTAATATCACTTTATAATGCTTGGAAAGGCCACACTTGGAATAGTGCATCCAAGTTTGGTTGCCATGATGTAAGAAAGATGTGGAGACTCTAGAAAGAGTGCAGAGAAGAACAACCAAGATGATTAGGGTACTGGCAGCTAAAACATATTTAAAAAATGCTGGAATTGGGTATGTATGGTTTAATGAAAAGAAGGACTAGGGGTGACTTGATAGCAGTGTTCCAATATCTAAGGGGTTGCCAGAAAGAATAGGGTGTCAAGCTACTCTCCAAAGCACCTAAAGAACTAAGGAGAAATTTCCCCGATATTTAGAACAATTAATCATTGGAACAACTTGCTTCCAGAAGTTGTGAATGCTTCAACACTGGGAGTTTTTAAGAAGAGAAGAGACTGGATAACCATTTGTCTAAAATAGCATAGGGTTACCTGCTTAAGCAGGGGGTTGGACTAGAAAGATCCTTCAGAGGTGGTATTCAGCAGGTTATGACCAGTTCTGTAGATGCGGTAGCGGAAATTTTGAGTCGTTCGGAGAACCGGCAAATACCACCTCTGACTGGAGATTTTACAGTATTCTTCCCTTGCCACGCCCACCAAGCCACACCCACAACACCGGTAGTAAAAAAAATTGAATCCCACCACTGAGACCCTTCCAACTCTGTTATTCTATTCTGTTCTGTTCTGTTCTGTTCTATTCTCTGAATCAAGTATGGGAAGAATAGAGAGAGTATGAATAAAATTTAATCTCACCTTGTTTGATAATCTTCAGAGAGACAAAGATCCATTATATTAAAGAAGATAAGGCAGCAAAATGAGCAAATCTGCTTATTCTTCTAATAGCTATATTCTCTGATTGCCTACCTGAAGAGGATGGATTCTGCTGTAACAGGCAACACCACGATTCATTCATGCATGCATGCATGCATTCATTCATTCATTCATTCATTCATTCATTCATTCATTCATTCGTTCGTTCGTGTTAGGTGAAACCTGGCTCAAAAATGGAACTGTGAGAGGGACCTTGAGTCAGCAGTGCGTGGCAACAGCCAAAAAAGCTAATACAATCCTTGATTGTATAAACAGAGGCATAAAATCAAAATCATATTAATGATATATTAGTACCACTTTATATATCCCTAATAAGATCGCACCTCGAATACAGCATCCAGTTTTGTTCACCACCTTACAAAAATATGTTGAGATTTTGGAAAAAGTGCAAATAAGGGCAACTAAGATGATTAAGAGCCTGAAGACAAAAAAATATGAAGAACAATTTCAGGAATTGGGTGTGGCCAATCTGGAGAAAAGAAGGACTGGGGTGATGTGGTATTCCAGTATTTGAGGAGCTGCCCCAAAGAAGAGGAGGTCAGCTTACTTTCCAAAGCACCAGAAGCCAAGACAAGAAACAATGGATAGAAATTAAGCAAAAAGAGGAGCAACCTGGAAATAAGGAGAAATTTCCTAACAGTAAGCACAATTAACTAATATAAGCAGGGGTGGGATTCAGTTTTTTTCAACAACCAGTTCTGTGGGCATGGCTTAGTGGGTGGGCGTGGCTTGGTGGTCATGTGACTGGGTGGGCATGGCCAACTCGACATCACTCACGTCAAGGAGCACTTCTCCTCTCCTGGCCTCTCATGATAGTGGGGATGCTGCAATGGTCATAAGTGTGAAAAATGGTCAGAAGTCACTTTTTTTAGTTCCGTTGTAACTTTGAATGGTCACTAAATGAACTGTTGTAAGTCAAGTACAAAAATACAAAAAACTTCTTTGCTTGCAAAAAGCTGCCCTAAATACCAATCATTAGATTAAAAATACCTACAAGCCAGAGTTACAAATCAGGCAGGGTGCCAGAGCACCTTGAGGAATGAAAATAGTTAAAATGTAGTGATAACTATCAAGCAGCCAACTCTTGCTCATAAAGTGAAACCCCTTAGCAGGGAGGTCATTTAAGCTCTCCAGAAAAAGCACACCTGGGAAAAGCAATCCTTAGATCTATTTGCACCACTTAAAAATACCATCTGGTCTCACTCACCTCACAAGATATCTGAAGGAAATCATCCAGATTTAAGGAAAGGACACATNGCCAAGCTTGCATCCTGCCTCTTGGAAGTATACCCCAAAAGGACAGTGCCAGATAGTATTAAAGCAGTGAAGGAAGACCCTCTCCCTAGATAGAAAAAGAAACTATGAGGCAAGAAAAAATCCAAATACAATACAAATAATTGAATCACAACAGTAGCTGTTGCTTAATGAAGCTGAATAGGGAAAATTATCCCATCAATAAACACAGGATTAAACTTCACCAAGCACAGAATTAACCCTAATCAAAAACCAGTTTTAGACCAAAACTCAGAAAGGGTATGTAAACTCACGTTTGAATGTCAATCTTTCTAGTGAGCCAAATGTCACTCATCTTACTTCCCTGTCACTGAAAGCTTTGCTTCATTGTTCAATTATTTCTGAATAATTGAATGTCACTCATCTTGCTGAATGTCACTCATCTTGCTTCCCTGTCACTGAAAGTTTTGCTTCATTATTCAATTATTTCTTCAAAGTGCTGATTGTCCCAGGAAGTATTTCCTCCCAACAGCAGTGTAAAAATCTTAAAACAACCCTTCCCCTTTAAGCTCTGGAGACAGGAAGTCTAGGCAAACTGGCAAGAATATAATAAGGGTGGAAAAAAACAAAAGGAGATTGCTTCTAACTACGGGTTCTCCGAACTGCTTAGAAAATTAACGAGGGGTTCTATAGAACTGGTAGAATCCCAATCCTGGGCCCACTTCTGTGAGATGACTGTACAAATTCCACAGGCCTGTTGCCCAAAGACAACAGGATTTCGAGTCCTGCCTTGGACTCAAAGCCAGCTGGTGGCGTGGACCAGGCACTCTCTCTTTCAGCCCTGGAAGTCAGGTAAGGGCAAGCCACTTCTGAAAAAAATTACCAAGAAAAAACTGCAAGGGCCACTCCAGAGTCAGGCACAAACACACCCATTTACAAAGAGAATTGGTGAACCGGATTACATTTAATATTTTTTTTCGCAATAAACAAATCTCCCCCAAAGCTTACTGTTTTGCCAACCAGAAAGACCTCTGGTTCAAGAGTTTAAGTGAGTAAAAAGAGTTAAAATTCCTTGTTGGAGCCAGAAGTTGCAGGGAATGCAAATGAGCAATGAAGGACATGAGCAACACACACACACACACACACACACATACATACACACACACCATCACCCATGTCCTACTGGTTCTCCTTCAAATGTCTCCCTCTGTCTTCACCTTTCCTTTAAGAGTGAAAGACAAAGCAGGAACTGGCGTCTTTCATCAAAGTCTGCCAAATACAAATTTGTCAAAATATACCTTGCTCCTACTAACAACTGTCCATTCCTTATACCTTATCAGGGAGCTGGGGAGAGGGTGACTCATCTGGAAAGCTCCCCTACCTCTTCCCCAGGCTAATTTTTAACTTTCCAGGCACACTTTAAAAATAAAATCAAATGACTGCTCACAAATAAGTTTCCTCAGTAACTTGGCTCACAGGGCTTTCATTCAGGTTAAATTAAAAGAGTGGCAAATCATTTGAACAGAGCCTGGGAACTTCATTTTGCCAAGCATTCTTAGTCTATCCCACTTGCCTTGGGGGCTGCTCTCTTTGGGTTTGGTCCAACCCCTATTTCAGAAAACAAAATGGGTTGGCTTTTCTCAGTCATCACTCTTTCCTTTCCTTTGGGAATGTTGGAAATGTTGCAGCCAGTCCTTGAATTAGTAGTTCCAGAACAGGTAGACAAAAAACAACAACAAAGTTGGAAATCGGCTACCCATCAAGCCCCCATTTCTCTATGACCTCAGACAAAGTTTCCTTATTTGTTTTAAATATGATTGAACCCTTGTTTCTTCCCAGTAGATTCCAGGGAGACATGCTAGCATCAAAATTCCAAGTTGAAATAGTCCTGCAAAAGCAAGCAAGTCACTCAGCCATCAGAAAAGCTTTTCAAGCACAGAAACAAGGACATCCATTAAGATTCCTGAGCAAATAGAAATATTTTGAACTGACAACAAATAGAGTGAAATATCAACAACCATATTTCCTTACTTTAGGAGGACAGTCAGAAACTGGGGTACCATCATGGAAAAAGTGCCATTATTCTTTGTAATACATGGTTTGCTTTTGGTAGCAGCATCAGGAGGTTGAGTAGCTAGGCCTCTGGGTAAGGACCTATGTATGTTAAACATTTATGTGAGTAGAGACAACACCCCAGCAACGATTGGTGGCCAGGTGGTAGATTCAGCTTACAAAATTCTTTCTGGAGAAGGAGAGATTGGAAGATGACCCAGTTGTGCTCTGGATAGCTATTTCTTGCAAAGAGACCACAGAATTTAATTCGTTGTGATCAATCATGGGATAAGCAGCTTGAGAGCTGTGGGATTATCATCACACTCAAAACCAGTGTGCAGCCTTTATGGACATATGACCTGCAAACAATAGAGGTAGATTTTATGTTTTCTGTTCTGCTCTGTTCTTTTCCTTTTCTATTTCCTTTTTCTTTTGTCTTTTTTCCTTTCTGTTCCATATTAACATACTCCAAATAGCCTATTCCTATTGGTTGACAAATACTGGAAGCTGATTGGTTCACTACTCGACGCTGATTGGCCAATAATAGCTAACCTTTGATTGGCCAGCTTAGCGGTGGGAAAAACAAGTAGCCGTCATTGGACAATAGCCGCGAGCAGTCTCTCTATAAAAAGAGCTGCCGCGGCTCCTGGTTCAGACGGACTTTCTGCACTAAATAAAAGAGCTGAAGTTACGCTAAATAGAGGAACAGCTAACAAACTCTAATAAGCCCAAGGGGATTAGAACCTGTGGACCATGGCAAGTGGGAAACGCCTATAGTACATCCGTATTCAAACCCCGGACCGATCCATTAGAATCTGTGGTGTACTATAGGCTACCCTGAACCACGCATTACAACCAAGCCGGCATACCCGGTGCAGTAAGTCCAGGCATTTGCTTCACTCCCTGGGAAAAAGGAAAGGGTGTTGCTAACTCGTGACCTAGCACAAGCCTTACCAACAACTCCCCAGTTGACCAGAAACGGCGGAAGCACAACTATAGTCACCCATAAGGGCGCATTCAAATGGTCACCGACTTCAATTTGGAGTAAGTGTGTAGCCCCAGGTTTCCAGAGTCTATGGAACCGCCTCCTAAATGCATACAAGGAGTCGTACCATACTTTGACATGTCCTGATCTCAGCCAAAAGATGAAACCCAAATTTAAAAAAAATTACTCAAAAAGACTAAACTATAGTTTAGAGAATCTGGCCTCAAGGTGAAAAGAGAAAAGTGTTGCCTAGTAGAATAGCGTCGAATTTCCTGGGATTTGATTAGCGGAGAGGTATTAACACCCTACCCAGACAAGAAAATTAAAGCTATCAATAAAGGCACGCAGAACCAAGAAAACAAAGCGAACTACAAGGCATTTCTTGGACTGATTAAATTCTTTATAATGTACTTCCCTACCGAATAAAGCCACAATTAGCAGAAAACCATATCACCGTCTATTGGACAAGAAGCAATTTGGACGTGGGGTTATTAGAGAGAAAGATCCGTCCAAAAAATTAAAAAATTTTGTAACATCAACAAATGTTCTCATTCATATTTAGCAAAACCACACTGCCAATTGAGGTGACCTGCGACGCTTCGCCATTGGAGTCGTGCATGCCTGAGCTACCAACTGCCTGATGGGCAGCAGAGGCACCTGTCGCATACTACTCAATAGACTTGTCTAGAAAAACCGAGAGGAATACAGCCAACTCGACAGAGAAGCTCTAGCAATTGTCAGCTGGAGTTGAAACGCTGTCCACAAGTCCTCTACGGGCGACTTTTTCCAATTATGAAACAGAACCACAAACCGCCTAAGTGGGAATTTGTTGGCGGGAAACAAGCCAACACCAAATATCCTTTATCTCCAAGAATGAACTAGATGGTCAGACAGTTCCTAGCAGCCCTAATTCCTACAACCCTCGACACAATCGACCAGGGGAAACAAATTTCCAAGTCGGACGCTTTGAGCAGAGCACCTTAACCAGAAACCGAGGAAGACCCGGCCCAGCCAGCGACGACAGCACTACCAAATAGAGACTTGCAACCCAATCTACCCGATATCAGCTTACGATGTCTCCCAGAGCCACCGCGGAAAGACTTCAATGGACTGTCCCGCGTCCTCAGCGGTAGGTAAAAGGCTGGCCGGAAAATCAAACAAACTGAAAACTTTAAACCTCTTTCCGGACCAGGACCGGACATAACTTTCGATTCAAAAGGGGGTTTAGTGGGCGGGATGCGGGTAGTCATTCCTAACAAACTACAACCCAGCGGTACGGGAGTTACACGAAGGGCACGGGAATTGTGAAATGAAAAGCCTGCTAGAAGTTATGTTTGGTGGGCCGGTATTGATAAGGACACAGATATTGGGGTAATGCTCGTGCAACAATGCCAGGGAATGTAGACCGTTTCCCCCCCCGCCTAAAAGCCACCATTAGAGACTGGGAAACCCCGCGAGGCCCGTGGTCAAAGAATCCACATCGATTTTCCAGGTCCTTACCAAGGGGCGTACATTCCTGATTGTCGTGTGATTGCCTATTCTAAATTAGGCTAGAAGTAAAAAATCATGCCTATCAACGACAAACAGAAACTGTAATCAAACAACTAGAACAACCTTTTGCCGACCCAGTGGTCTACCGAGCGGACTGTCCTCGTATATCAGATAATGGGCACAGGCTAATCCAGGCCTATACAATTCGAGCAATACTCTAGCTTCCCTATGGTTATAAAACATTTGCCCTAACCGCGCCAGCCCCACCCGCCACCAAACGGCAGGGCTGAGAGAATGGTCCGGTTTACCAAAGAGGTTTAGAGAGAATGGACACCGGTTGATTTCCAACAGAAAAAACACCATGCTCACTCTCCAAACACATAACGGCCCGAGTACCAATGACCAACAAGTCCCCAGCAGAATTGCCATGGGAGGAAATTAAAGACACCACCTCGACAGTTGCACCCAAATTACGCCAGAAAACCCCCCCGACCCTCCACACGATTTAGAGAAATTTTGAAAAGGCGAGTTGGTTTATGCTTAAAAACCTTCACCGGGACCCTGTTTGGCTACAGGACAAATCACGCAAATAACAGGCCCCAATTTTCCTTTAAACCGATTAACAATTGACGACGGCAGGAAATGGAAGCGGCACTAGACCAGCTCCGTTCGCCGAAACAGTAGGAACGAAATACAGGACATAGCACCGCATACATGAAAAAACCGTGGATGGCAAACCAAAGGGGGGGGAAATGCGGAGAATACAAATAAAGAACCGATACAAACAAAAAACCAAAGAGATTAACAAACAAAAAGAGCAAATAAAAGGACTTACGTTGAAGTAGACTGCGTGAAGAGGCCATCGGAAGGGGACAGCCAGGCCAGCTCTCGACCTGCCTGGGAAACGGGAGGAGCGCAAACCGCCGCCTAGAACTCAGGGCGCAGAATGGCTGACTCACCCTCCAGACGGTTCCAGAGAGAAGGCGGACGACAACAGCAGCCCATCCGAACCGGTCGAAGTCTCCGCCGAAAGTGAACTGCCGCAGGTCCAGTCGAGTCAGGACAAATGCCCCGCCTACCTGCGCGACTACATCCACCACGTAGGACTGAAACTAAGAGGGTCAGGGGTGTTCCTGTAGTGCAAATTGGTTACTCCAAAACATGCAAATCTGATTGGTCAACTAAAGTAAGCATTGGATTTGGTTCACTAAGAACCAAAAAATAATAAAGTAGCGGCCAAATTCGAACAAGCTTGCCATTGGTTACAAGCGGCCGGCTAGCCTGTATATAAAGGCTGCCGCAAGTTCGGCCAAACCGTTCCGCTTTTACTGACTCTTGAAATAAAGACTTTATTTTGTTGGGAACCCGGTCTAACCTCGTGTTTTTCTCGAAACCAAAATCGAGAACACACTGCGAATCCAGTCATGGGAGATACCAGGGCCTGAAGGTACTATATGTTGGGGAATGAGTCAATAATTCTCCAATGGGCCACATGACGGCTGTTGATGCATCCGCCACTTGATGCATGCATCTAATGCAGGAGCGTCTTCCATTAAATCCACCCAACACCATTGCTGCCCCACCCCTGCCACCCACATCACTGACTGCACGGGCCAGAACTGGGATACCCACCGCGGAGGTCCCCCAGCCATTAAAATTCCCAGCGTCTGATATATGTGATTGCTAAAGTCAGATGATTAGATGGGTATATAATCAATCCATTAGATGGCATATAAATCAATTCAATTCTATGTTTTTTTGAAAATAACGTTGCAGATTTCCAATTCTTTTGTAATTCCATTCTAAAAAAAAAGACTTCGACAGATGTCATACAGAATTTTTAAAAAACATAGAATTCAGAATATAAAAATTAACAAAGTTGCAGTCACCAGGAAAACACCTTCCGTTCCACGTATATAAGACGGCCCACCAAAGAACTGCAAGTTTAGAAACATTCTTCCTTGAGGTAAAGCAAGAATCTGAGCTATTTATAAACCAATCCAGAGCATGCTTGCAAACATCCAAAAACTGCAGGTAAAGATAGCAGGACATTCTGTTCAGTCGACCTGAGCATTCCTCATTGGTAAAAAAACAATTGAGATGCCTGCAAGCCACATCTGACTCCTTGCTGCTGTTGCCAAGAAGTCAGAACTAATGATGGGCAGCAGCCTTTGAATGAAGGGGTACTGAGTTTTCACTGTGTGAGGTTCAGTAGGAGTCAGAGGGGCAAGAACCATTTGTGCGGACATCACTATGAGCCCATTGTGCTCACAACTGGCACTGTCCTTTCCCTCCTCCTCAGTTCCTATTGTCAAATTATATTAATTATGTTCTGATTTATAACCTTGTGTACAGAGAATTTCACTCTTTCCCCAGTGAATGAAATCAATGGAAAGGCTGTTGTTGGGGAAAAAAAAGTTAAAAAAAAGAGGAGAGAAGAGATTAATTTGCATGTTAGTGGTAAACACGGCTTGGAAGATCTATCTGGTTATATTCAAGCCATTGGCTTTGAGAAACAAAATAGAACGTGCAGTGTGGACAGGAAATAAGAAGAGAAGAACCTTGTGATATATGAGCTGCAGTGGTTGCACCACCCAAAACAAGGCCTTCAGCCAGCAGATTCACGTGTGTTTCCCATGGATTTTCTCCTGTTTTGGGTAGGCAAAATTTCCCTCTCACCTTTCTATAACACTTGTTCTGCCACGAAGCTGAGAGGGACGATACCTTCTTCACAGCAGGGCCGAGCATGGGCAGCCTGTAATCTGCCAAATACATACAGGCTTATCAGATAATTTTTGTAACTTCCAAAAATGTTCTGTTTGGAAGCAAAAAGAATAATCTCCAGTATGTACTTTGGGAGGTTTTTTCTGAATTTACTCATAAATTCGATAAGTTGCACCGATGAAGACTTTAAATCTTGTAGAGGTGGGGGCGTGGGTGGCTCTGGTTGTGAATATTTTTTTAAAAAGCATCCAAATCCCATGGGAAAAAAACACGGGTTGAAAATGTCAGGCCCACTCAGGGGTGGGATTCAATTTTTTAACGATCGGTTCTGTGGGTGTGCTTATGTGGTCATGTGATTGGGTGGGAGTGGCCAACTCAACATCACTCATGTCAAGGGACGCTTTCTCCTCACCTGGCCTCTCATTTACAGTGGGATGCTTGCAAACGGTCATAAGTGTGAAAAATGGTCATAAGTCACTTTTTTCAGTGCCATTGTAACTTTGAATGGTCACTAAATGAACTGTTGTAAGTCAAGGATTACGTCACAAAAATACAAAAAAAATTCTTTGCTTGTAAAAGCTGCCCTAAATATCAATCATTAGAGTAAAAATACTTACAAGCCAGAGTTACCAAATCAGGCAGGGTGCCAGAGCACCTGAGGAATGAAAATAGTTAAAATGCAATGATAACTATCAAGCAGCCATTCTTGTCATAAAGTGAAACCCTTTAGCAGAGAGGTTATTTAGGCTCTCCAGAAAAAGCACACCCAGGAAAAAGCAATCCTTAGATTCCATTTGCACACTTAAAAAAGCAGCTTGTCTCTCATTCACCTCACCAGAGATATCCTAAGGAAATCATCCAGAATTTTAAGGAAAGGTCACATGCCCCCCAGAAAGGCAGAAAAAAAATCAGTGCCAAGCTTTGCATCCTGCCTCGTTGGAAGTATACCCCAAAAGGACAGTGCCAAAAATAGTATTAAAGCATGAAGGAAGACCCTCTCCCTAGATAGAAAAAAGAAACTATGAGGCCAAGAAAAAAATCCAAATACAATACAAATAATTGAATCACAACAGTAGCTGGTTGCTTTAATGAAGCTGAATAGGGAAAAATTACCCATCAATAAACACAGGAATTAAACTTCACCAAGCACAGAATTAACCCTAATCAAAAACCAGTTTAGACCAAACTCAGAAAGGTATGTAAACTCACGTTTGAATGTCAATCTTTCTAGCTGAGCCAAATGTCACTCATCTTACTTCCCTGTCACTGAAAGCTTTGCTTCATTGTTCAATTATTTCTGAATAATTGAATGTCAACTCATCTTGCTTGTGCAATTGCCACTTTCCCTGTGCACTGAAAGTTTTGCTTCATATTCAATTATTTTCTTCAAAGTGCTGATTGTCCCAGGAAGTATTTCCTCCCAACAGCAGTGTAAAAACTTAAAACAACCCTTCCCCTTTAAGCTCTGGAGACAGGAGATCATAGGCAAAACTGGCAAAGAAATAATAAGGGTGGAAAAAAACAAAAGGAGATTGCTTTCTAACTACGGGTTCTCCGAACTGCCTTAGAAGAATTAACGAGGGTGTCTATAGAACGTGGTAGAATCCCAATCCTGGGCCCACTTCTGTGAGATGACTGTACAAATTCCACAGGCCTGTTGCCCAAAGACAACAGGATTTCGAGTCCTGCCTTGGACTCAAAGCCAGCTGGTGGCGTGGACCAGGCACTCTCTCTTTCAGCCCTGGAAGGTCAGAAGGCAAGGCCACTTCTGAAAAAAATTACCAAGAAAAAACTGCAAGGGCCACTCCAGAGTCAGGCACAAACAACACCCATTTACAAAAGAGAATTGGTGAACCGGATTACATTTAATATTTTTTTTCGCAATAAACAAATCTCCCCAAAGCTTACTGTTTTGCCAACCAGAAAGACCTCTGGTTCAAGAGTTTTAAGTGAGTAAAAAGAGTGAAATTCCTTGTTGGAGCCAGAAAGTTGCAGGAATGCAAATGAAGCAATGAAGGACATGAGCAACACACACACACACACACAGACACACATACATTACACCACAACACCATCACCCATGCCTACTGGTTCTCCTTCAAATGTCTCCCTCTGTCTTCACCTTTCCTTTAAGATGTGAAAGAACAAAGCAGGAACTGGCGTCTTTCATTCAAAAGTCTGCCAAATACAAATTTGTCAAAATATACCTTGCCTACTAACAACTGTCCATTCCTTATACCTTATCAGGGAGCTGGGGAGAGGGTGACTCATCTGGAAAAGCTCCCCTACCTTCTTCCCCAGCTAATTTTTAACTTTCCAGGCACACTTTAAAAATAAAAATCAAATGACTCTCTCACAAATAAGTTTCCTCAGTAACTTGGCTCACAGGGCTTTTCATAGCAGTTTAAATTAAAGAGTGGCAAATCATTTGAACAGAGCCTGGGAACTTCATTTTGCCAAGCATTCTTAGTCTATCCCACTTGCCTTGGGGGCTGCTCTCTTTGGTTTGGTTCCAACCCCTATTTCAGAAAACAAAATGGGTTGGCTTTTCTCAGTCATCACTCTTTCCTTTCCTTTGGGAATGTTGGAAATGTTGCAGCCAGTCCTTGAATTAATAGTTTCCAGAACAGGTAGACAAAAAAACAACAACAAAAGTTGGAAATCGGCTACCCATCAAGCCCCCATTTCTCTATGACCTCAGACAAAGTTTCACTTATTTGTTTTAAATATGATTGAACCCTTGTTTCGTTCCCAGTAGATTCCAGGAGACATGCTAGCATCAAAATTCCAAGTTGAAATAGTCCTGCAAAAGCAAGCAAGTCACTCAGCCATCAGAAAAAGCTTTCAAGCACAGAAACAAGGACATCCATTAAGATTCCTGAGCAAATAGAAATATTTTGAACTGACAAACAAATAGAGTAAAAATCAACAACCATATTTCCTTACTTTAGAGGAGGGACAGTCAGAAACTGCGGGTACCATTAGTGGAAAAAAGTGCCATATTCTTTGTAATGACATGGTTTGCTTTTGGGTAGCAGCATCAGAGGTTGAGTAGCTAGGCTCTGGGTAAGGACCATGTATGTTAAACATTTATGTGAGTAAGACAAACCACCCAGCAACGATTGGTGGCAGGTGGTAGATTCAGCTTACAAAAATCTTTCTGAGGAAGGGAGAGATTGGAAGATGACCCAGTTGTGCTCTGGATAAGCTATTTCTTGCAAAAGACCACAGAATTTAATTCGTTGTGATCATCATGGGATAAGCAAGCTGAGAGCTTGGGATTATTCATCACACTCAAAACCAGTGGCAGCCTTTATGGACATATGACCTGCAAACAATAGAGGTAGATTTTTATGTTTTTCTGTTCTGCTCTGTTCTTTTCCTTTTCTATTTCTTTTTCTTTTGTCTTTTTTCCTTTTCTGTTCCATATTAACATACTCCAAATAGCCTATTCCTATTGGTTGACAAATACTGGAAGCTGATTGGTTCACTACTCGACGCTGATTGGCCAATAATAGCTAACCTTTGATTGGCCAGCTTAGCGGTGGGAAAAACAAGTAGCCGTCATTGGACAATAGCCGCGAGCAGTCTCTCTATAAAAAGAGCTGCCGCGCTCCTGGTTCAGACGGACTTTCTGCACATAAATAAAAGAGCTGAAGTTACCGTGGTCTCCAGGTCTCATTCTTCACGAAACACTACACTGGCAACGAGGATGGATACTGAGAGAGAAGAACACCAGTCGAGCATGTGGCATTGAGAACTGAGCAGATGAAATTGGCCGGAACCAAACTCTCACCCGCCACCATTCAACCCAACAACAGAGGACTGGGAATCCTACATCAATAGATTTCTCATGTTCCTGGAAAGCAACGCATTTGCAAGGAATCTCAGACAACCGAAAAAGACCGTCTGTTCCTGATGCACTGTGGGCCCACAGTGTTCAAGATGGCCAAGGTGCTAGCAAAACCAAGAAGATGTGAAACAGATGGCCTGGCCAGATCTAGGAAAACTGCTGAGAGGCTCCGACTAACACACCCAACCATCTCAGACCTTATTCGAGACACGCGAATTTTACAAACGGGACCAGAGAAAAGGTGAGAGCATCGCAGACTTTCATAAGCGGTCTCAGGGACATTGGAGGGGCATGCAATTGCTAAACGATGGACGAAGCCATGAGGGATTGCGTGGTCCTTGGACTGAGAGACCTCATCCTAACAAAGCCGACTGTTAATCCGACCAAAAGATTACAGTCACTGAGGCTATCACTGAAACGCCACCGGTGGGGACAGAACAAAAAAAAAATCGGCAGCAAAAATGCAGCAGATGAATGCACTGACATCCTAAACACCGGCCGAGATGAGCCAAGGCACAGAGAAAAAGGCAGAGAGCGCGCACCAAGACCACCACACACTACGGCGGATAGTGGACTCCGTTCCGAAATCAAACGACATGATGAGGAGGAGATGCACAGACTCCAGGCTTGAACCAAGATTGATGGCTGAAGAAAGGTCGTAAGTCGGGTATTCAGTGTGCACGGGTGAGGCGGAGACCACCCCTTCCGAGTGCCGGTTCCTAGATTGCCATGTGCCAGTACTGCTGATGGACGGGGACACATCGCAAGAGTATGCCAGAACTGTAAGAGCTAAAGCCCCGACGTAGAGACCAACACACCACCAAGAACCAAGATAGACAAAATGTGTAGCCATGAGAGTCGCGAAAGAAGGGCAAGCGGCTAAACGAGAACTTCAGAAGAGAAGAAACACACCAAACCATCACCATCAGTCATTTCCAATGCAAACAAATGGCACAAAAAGTACACTGTGGCAGTCAGAATCGAGGGCCAAGAATGTAAAATGGAGTGGATTCCGAATCATATCTATCAATGGGTATCATGGGAGATACTATTAAAAGACTGGTAACCGCACCTTGGCAGAACTTGAACTAGAACACCAATCTCTATATTAAAAGACCACAAAGGTGCAGGTACCAGTCTTTTAATAGTATCCCATGATTACCATTGATAGATATTTGATCCGGGATCCACTTCCATTTACA
The DNA here is from genome assembly GCA_004320025.1 of Laticauda laticaudata. Lineage (NCBI taxonomy): Eukaryota > Metazoa > Chordata > Lepidosauria > Squamata > Elapidae > Laticauda > Laticauda laticaudata. The sequence goes on from BHFT01033209.1 coordinate 19,361, forward strand.
TTCTGCCCTCGATCTGACTTGCCCCACAGTTACTTTTGTGGCCATTTGTTGCATTGGAATGACTTTGATTGGGTGATGGTTTTGGTGTGTTTCTTCTTCTTCTTGAAGTTCTCGTGTAGCCGCTTGCCCTTGCCTTTCGCGACTCTCATGGCACACATTTGTCTATTCTTTGGTTTCTTGGTGGTGGTGTCTCTACGTTCGGGGCTTTAGCTCTTACAGTTCTGGCATACTCTTGCGATGTGTCCCCGTTCTCCCAGTACTGGCACATGGCATCTAGGAACCGGCACTCGGAAGGGGGTGGTCTCCGCTCACCGGCACCAAAAAAAAAAGCTGAAAAAAACCCCCGACTTACGACCTTTCTTCAGCCAATCAATCTTGTTCAGCCTGGTCCTGTGCATCTCCTCCTATCATTCCGTCGTGATTTCGGACGATCCACCTTATCCGCTAGTGTTGGTGGTACTTTGTGCGCGGCTCTCTGCCTTTTCTCCTGTGCCTTGGCTTCATCTCCGGCCGGTGTTTTGGATGTTCAGTGCATTCAATCTTGCGCATTTTTGCTTTTGCGATTTTTTTTTGTTCTTCCGCCCATCCGTGGCTTCAGTGATAGCTCAATGACTGTAATCTTTGGGCGATTAAGCAGTCGGCTTTTGTAGGATGAGGTCTCTCAGTCCTAAGGACCACGCAAATCCCTCATGGCTTCGTCATGTTTAGGATTCGCATGCCCCTCCAAGTGTCCCTGAGAGCCGCTATGAAAGTCTGCGATGCTCTCACCTTTTGCTCTGTCCAAACGTTTGTAAAATTCGTGTCTCCGAATAATTGCTGTGAATGGTTGGTGGTGTAGGGAAGCCTCAAAGCAATTTTTCTAAGAATCTGGCCCAGCCATCTGTTTCACATCTTCTGGTTTTCTAGGCACCTTGGCCCATCTTGGAACCACTGTGGGGCCCACAGTGCATGCAGGAACACGGGCCTCTTTTTTCGGATTGTATGAGATCTCCTTGCAAAATTCGTTGCTTTCCAGGAAACATGAGGAATCTATTGATGTAGGATTTCCCAGTCCTCTGTTGTTGGGTTGAATCGGTGCGGGTGAAGTGGTTCCGGCCCATTTCATCTGCTCAGTTCTCAATTGCCACATGCTCGGACTGGTCTTCTCGGTCCTCAGTATTACCCATCCTCGTTGCCCAGAGTTTAAGTTGTTCAGTGAAGAATGGGACTGGAGACCAGCG
>BHFT01033214.1:0-18261 GCA_004320025.1 Laticauda laticaudata
CATGGTGAACTTGATTTTGGGGTGTGTGCTGTTTAGGTGTGTTAGGAAATTGTTTAGGTTTTCTTTTCCATATATATATATATATATAGATTATCTGAGGTTGTATATAAATATATACTTTTCTATGTCCAAACATAAGCCATCCTACAAAAATAGAACATGTATGAAAAATTTAAATTCCAAGTTACAAGTTGAAAAAGCAAATCCTAAAGCACCTGCCTGAGATATTCCGTGAAAGCAATGCTGCACATCTAGAGACATCTTTAGTTTGCAATAAATCCTTTTATTGAGATATCTATGGGACAAGGGGATGCCCTGTACACTCCATTCTCCATCTCTCTCTTGCTGTTTCCCAGCTGTATGCTTACAAAGCTTTGCTCATAAAATTAAATTGATTTTATTCGTCCCCATACACAGTGTTAACAGAGGCATAAAACAGGTATGACTCTTCAATTTAAAGAATGAACTCTTAATCTTTGGATACTTACGTCAGGAATAAGTCCCATTCAACACAAGGGAACACCAACTGTTGAGAAAACATGCACAATATTGTGTACAAGAACAACGGGATTTGGCGTACAGTCACACAATCCATACTTAAATTAGATGAAACTGCAGGGAGGGGGAAGGACAGTCAGAAAGTCTCCTTGAACAATTAGAGGTATAGGATACTTGCAATGAATAAAGCATTTCTGGATAAAATGAAAGCTCTTTTATCAAGCAAAATATATTAACTTCTGTAAGCAAATAAAATGTTCTCTCTCACTGTGCTATTCTCCCTTAATTCCCTCCAGCACAGCTGCAGGCCTATCAAGTTTTACATAATTCATCCAAAAGAGAACACTTTGTAAGCAATCTTTTCTTCCAAAGCGCACCAGCAAACACCAATTCAAAAAAAAAATAAATCAAAACTTCAAAATGGCAACATGGGAGCAAATACCTTTTGAAGCATCGGAATGAATCATCCATGGCTTGCTTAGCTTAGCGCTTGGCAATATTTGAACAGAGAGTGCAATTAATATCTTAGGAACAATGAATAAACAAAGAATATTACAGAATACAACTGAAACAGGAGCAGCAAAGCTAACATGGTCTCCTTTCTAAAGTCTGTTTGCCAACAAATCAATCTTTGAGGAGAGCTTGGGGTACAAGGTATTTTTGCACTGTATTGATATGATAAATCCATCTTGGTTTTTGCCATGATATGAGCCAAATAAACCATTAGATTTGGTCACATACTAGCTCTGTGAGTCTCCAAATACTTGTAAAACCCAAAAGCAGGTTGAAATTGGGGATGGCAAATCTAAAAACTTAAGACTTCTCAGCTATATCCCAGAATTCTAAAGAAACCTTTTTAATATAACAACACTTTGTTAGTGGAATGCACAGATGATGTTTACTCATCATCCCACAAATAGCTCACAACTTAACTTGCTAAAAGGTAACACAGGCTGTCTTTAAAAAAAAAAAAACATCAGGCATTGACCACTGGTGCCTTCTTGGTGCACTATTGGATTATGACTCCTGCAATCCTTTCCCATTAGCAATGCTGGCTGGGCTTAATAGGACCTGAAGGCCAAAATAGTTAGAGGGCCCAGGTTGCCTAGATTTTCTTTAATTAGCTACTGTTATTTAGACTGCCAGATATTACAATGCACAGAGCAAGAGAATGGAGCAGACTTGTGCATAAGTTTTTGGTTTCTTTTATGGTTTTTACAAATAACTCAAGGCAATGAACATGCCTAATACTGAAATGTGTTTGAATATTAGTAGCTCGGGTTGGTAGTCAGGCTGTTGGTTTGAGCACCAAACTTGGCAATTTGGTTGCAAATGTTCTGTCACCATTTGAGGAGATGGAATGGTTTTGACCACCATACGAGGGATAAAAGGAAGCCATGAGAAGCTGAAAGGAAGTTCCCCATTCCTCCACCACTCCAAGTCCTCCTCTGTGGGCAGATGTGATGTCCCCCTGAATGGTGATGAAACATTTGCAACCAAATTGCCAAGCTTGGAACTCAAACCTATAGCCATGCCTACTACTCCTTCCCCCACCTCCTATTTCCCCATATAACAATTCTATGGGGTGGGGTGGGCTTAGAGAGAATGACTGGCTCAACTTGCCTAAAGCGGGACTAGAGGTCACAGTTTTCTGGGATAGAAGCCATGAACACAATGGCCTTGACATAATGAAAACACAGGATTCTATTTTCAATGTCCTCCTTGTCTCTGTACTTTTTTTTCCACATCGCTATTAGTATACAATAAAACCTGAAAGCTCAAATGACTGCCAGAGTCCATACTATCTAAGGAAAGAATAAATTAGAGAAACGGTATTAGTTCCTGGAATTAATACCAAAAGTGGGTCCAGAAGCTTCCTAGAAATGACTGATTGCAATCAAGAGATCCAGAGAAGAAAGGCTTCCTGGTCTTGCCAGTCCCTCTATGGTACTACCAACAGAGGTGGGCAGCTGCCGGTTCTCACTGATTCAGGTTAACTGATAGTTAAGATTGTGCACAGTTTGATGAACTGGCAAATCCCACCAGTGGCTGGCCCCGTCCCTGCTCATTTTTCAGCCTGTTTTCTGGGCCATTTTCTGGGCCCAAAACGACCTGAAAAATGGCCTAAAACAGCCCAAAAAAACAGACCCAAAATGGGTTGGGGTGGGCCCAGCCACTGGTGGGATTAGCCCCAACCGGCTAAATCCTACCTCTGCCTTTGAGGAGAGTGGCCAGGTGGCAGGGCTGGATGTAATGAGTGATATCACCCACCCAGTCACATGACCACACCAACCCAACCAGAGAACCGGTTATTAAGTTATTCCACCGACTACCAATTATTACCTACTATTGCCTCATCCCTGTTCTGCTGATTAGGAGATGTGACCAGACTCAGCCCGAGGAAGGAGATGACCAGGCTGAGCCCAAGGAANAGCCCAAGGAAGGAGTCAAGCACCATGAGTCCCATGGCACCCTCAAGAGATCTAAGTTTAGGTCCACCTTGAATTTCTGTCACCCTTAACTATCACCAATTTGCTTGGGATGTTAGTAGCTTAGATTTTTGTGCAGAGCTTAAGCTTACAATAAATCTTTATATACATTTGAACTGCCTGGATCTCGTGATTTCCCTGGTGCTTGATATCAATGCAATACTCCCAGTCTGGAATTAGCCAGTTTGGACCCCCATCTCATCACCTTCCTGCTGAGCAGCTTTGAAACCAGGATGATACACGACATGATTGGGTACCTGCTGGCAGCTGCCTCTTCTGCTGCATCCAGGGTAGCTCATCTTTGGGGCAAAAATGCTGGTGTCTTCTGTGGAATCTGAAACTGCAGCTAGTGCTGTGCTAGGGAGATACTGGTAGATGTCCACAGTGTATTTCCCCATGAAGTCAAGCACATTTTCAAATCCATGAGTAGTTGAGAACCACAGCAATTCAAGACCAATGTAGCTGAAGGACGCTGGGCTAGAGAAGACTGTTTTTTATATAATTGCATTTTTCTTTCTTTTCTAATAATCCAGTGAAAAAGTACAAATTTCTGCATGAAATTTCTGCCCTTTATTTCTGACACATCTTTCTTACACCTAAAGCATGTGCCTTTCTGACCAATGCATCTCCCTCCAGGTTTGCAGTTATGTGCGGTGTCGGTTTTAATGGCTTTTAGTGAAAACCCACCAAGTAATATACATTTTTTTAAAATTAGGGTTTGATGTGCTCTCCTGTAATCCAGGAAACTGGGGAAAATTCCTTGGTTTATTCTACATAATGTAGGTAATGTTTTTTGGTCCTGTTTGGAGTTTTTCAATGCCTTTCATAGTGCCTTGGAATATAGACAATGATGTGCACACAACAAGAGTTATCTGAGCCTGTCCTTCCTGCTCTTTGGACATCTTTACTCGAGTTTGGTCTTTTGGTTTCTCTGATCAGACTGTTTGAATGAAATGTTAAATGGAACAGATGGCCCTGGTTCTTCCTGTTGCCTGCTTTGACCAACCACTGTCATTCGCCTGCTGGTTTCTCACAGCCAAAACCAATCCTTTATTCTTTCCCATAGTATCTGCCACAAAGAGATATGTGCATATGAGGCACATGGGCTGTATCAAGGTTTTCAGCACTTTCCTCCACAATGGATAGGCTGATGGAAACGTCACATATCGTTCCCAGTAGCTGCCACAGTCCAAAACACCATGGGGACCTTGAACTCAATTGCATAAAAGGGAATGATAATTCATCCTTCCTATGCTGACAGCTCCACAAAACTCATTTAATGCAGTTTAACATAGAAACACTTCCCCTGACAATTTAAAATTGTCAACAGCTCAAGATTCCACAAGGTAGGCCTTGCCAGTAAGTTACACAGAAGGGTTTTTTTCTTTGCCTCTGCTCTTTCTGGAAAAATAAAAAGGTTATAGGAATATCCAAATTCCACAAAATTTGACAGCTGAAAATCAGCCCTGAATGCATTATGGGGAATCAAGTCAACAGAATATGTTTAAGATAAATTTTCAGTGACAATGCCACTCTGTGGGAATCTTTTCATGCAGCAGATAAAGTGTGCAGGAAGAAGAAAACAATCTTACCAATACCTTTTCTCTGAAATTCTCTGTACAGTGCCCCCTTTCTGAATCTGCTCCAATGGGTTGTTTTTATTTCAACAGAATAACAGAGTTGGAAGGGATCTTGGAGGTCTTCTAGTCCAACCCCCTGCTGAGGCAGGAAACCCTATACCATTTCACACTGTTGTCCAATCTCTTCTGAAAAACCTCCAATGTTGGAGCATTCACAACTTCTGAAGAAAAGTCATTACACTGATGAATTGTTCTAACTGTCAGGACATTTATCCTTATTTCTAGGCTGCTTTTCTTCTTGATTAGTTTCCATCCATTGTTTTTTGTTCTGCCATCAGGTGCTTTGGAAAATAGGTTGACCCCATCTTCTTTGTGGCAGCCCCTCAAACATTGGAACATTGCTATCATGTTACCCCTAGTCCTTCTTTTCGTTGAACTACACATACCCAAGTCCATAGCAACCATTCTTCATATGTTTAGGGTTTTGAGTTATCACAGATCAGTCATCCCAGATAAGCAGCAGCCGCAGTGAGAAAAAATGAACTTTCCACTCTGAATTTTCCATTTTTACCCCTAAGAATTTTTACATTGGAACTCCTCTGACAGAAGGTTTTGTTTATTTTTTTCAGTAGAATAAAAGTTGTGTCTAAACCATTGGGTGTTTTCTTGGGGTGAAATTTGGAAAAAGTGTTGAACTTCTGATGCCAAGGCTAAAACCATTTCATATTAGTCTTCTCCTTTTACTGTACTTTACCTTCAGGTTACAAAGTTACAAAAAGTTGCAACAAATAAGATCAAAATAATAATCAGGAGAAACATCGTGCAGCTGTGTTTCTGAAATCTAGACCAGATCTAATTCACAAAGTGGGCCAGATCACATGTACCTTTGTTTTTAGGACTCTTAACATCTCATTACAGATTCTTAAGTCAATGTATCTTATGTATGCCTGGCAATAGCTTTCAAATGCATTCGTGTACAGTAAAACAGGACGCATGTGTTTTTCTATATGTTCAACATTTATAGAGGAATTACTGAAGTAACTTATGAGAAATAAATTGATTAACTTGTTTCTGTGAAGACATGTATAATCTTAAACTGTGAAGTAGATGAAGTTTACATAAAATGCTTCTCCATTTAAAACTCTTTTTAAAAATTCTGGGAATGGAGAAATTTAACTTGCTAGCTTTTGCAAACTAGTAGCATACTGTAAATATAAATCAGGAGTGCTGTGGCTTTGATGATATTGGGATACTAATCCAGATGGCCAGGAGCAGAGATCGAGTGATTCATGCCCTTATCACCACTTCATTACACTTCTGCAATGTGGTCTACATGGGTTTACCTTTGAAGACCACTTGGAACTCCTGTTGTTCCAAACTGTGCTGGCCTGCATTCATCACTTGCTGTCCAGTCAAAAAAAAAAATTTCTATGCTGAAGGTAATTTTTGTTGCGTCTTGTACAGGTAAGTCTACACCCAAACAACTACTGTTCAGAGACAGATTTAAATTATATTCCCCAGTTCCTACTTCTATCTGGAAGCAATTTATCCACAACAGCTTAGCTTGGAAATTGGTGATGATTTTATGGCAGTACACTGTCAAGACTCTTCTGTATTGGGGGCAATCATTTATATTTCAGAATGTTGAACTCTTTTGGTCTAAGGAGATTCTCAATCATCCAGATCATGGTTGTCTCAAAGGTGCTTTTGCAAAAGGCAACTGACTTTCTTGTCCTCGTCCCCCCCCCCAAAATATGAAGTTTCAAGAAAAAAAGAAAGTCCATTAGCCTTTTGGAAAAGCATCTGTGAAATCTTGATATTATTTGGTTTTCTGTTTGCACAAGAATCTTTCAAATGGAAAAATTGTGGAAAGTTATTTGGCAAAAGGTAACTAATACTAACCAATTTACCATATACCAAGTATATAGCAAGTAAAGCATAGACCCACCTCAACCATTCCAATCTTGCAACTGGTAATACTTCTCGACAATTCACCCTTGCTATTCACCATCTTATATTATCTAAAATGCAATGCCAAATATTAATGTTTTGGCAATCTAAGACAATGAGCAGTAAGGATGCCCTGCAGCCTAAAATCTGCTTGGTCCTCAGTCAAAAGCACCAGAACCCATGGAAACATTTTGATGAAAAAGGCAATTAACAACAAGAAGAGCACCATGCTAGATGTCCCTCTGATTCTTGGACTGGCAATTAAACCTGGTTTAAACAATAAAATTCCAAATAAATTATACATATATTGTACCTCTAAAATCAATGCTTCAAAATTCTGAAGAGGGTAAGATGGGGCAAGATGGGGAACATTTTGCTAAGATTTGCTGTGCAACAATACAAGTTGGTTTATGAGACCTGGCAATACTGCCCAAGACTTGGCCAACCTTCACATTCATACTGTTTAAGTACATTCATCTCTCCCCAATAAAGCTCATATTTATAAAGAACCAGGGCTATTAGAACATACTTGTGGCTTCTCATTTATGAGGGCCATCTTATAAACCTCTTCTGTACAATGAATGTCTACAAAAGAAGTGAAGAGTCTTATGCAAACTGTCCAAAACAGCCAGTCATAAAACCTTTATAACATTCCAAGGCAACATATTGTTGGGATATTTCACATCACTGGCTGGTTTATTTTACTTTCTTGGTCCTATTTTTAGTCACCTCTTGCATTTTCTTCATTATTTCACCATGTGAATTATTAAAGAAACAATAAAGCTCAGGGGGGTGGACAGAGCTCTAGTTCTATCTACAAAGTGTGGGGTAAATTTAAATAACACTTCGTGGAACGTGGAAGTTTACAAGACAGATTTCATGATTATACACAACACCAAGCAGCTGTGAGGGTGATGCAATCTGGGAATTCATTGGTTTCTCCCTCGGCAGTTTTTAGTGAAGTTTTGAGACCTGATCTATGCTTGGCAGAGACTTGGCAGTGGGTAGACCAAAGAGTGCTCTTTCAAGAGAGGACACATTTAAGTTTGTTCCCCAATTTTGGCCTTGAAAAATGTTCTTGCTGCCAAAGGACTTTGGGATTTCAGAGAGGGAATTTCCCCAGGAATGTTATATCTTATGTTCCACAGAAGATGAAAGCAGAAGGTGGAGCAGAAAAATAATATCTTATATGGGCCATAAATGCAAAGAGAATGGAATGGGGACCATTCCCCAAATTCATTTCAAACATTCTTTTTGGCCTGCAATTTTTTAAAAAAGATGACCTCACAGCACTCATTCATCACTGTAGAGCAGATTAGATGTGAACTAGGAGCAGTATAGCAATCATGCCAGTATCTTAATTCCTATGCATGAATTTCTCATTCAGGAAAATAAGCACATAAAGCAATTGCAAAATTTCAGCATTTTTATACAGTGTTCTCAGGGGTCCTTGGTGCTCTCTGAGCTTGGTTGGTTGCAGAATAGTTGTAGCTCAGAGTTGAAATGAGTGGTCCTTGATGTTCTTGCAGATGTTTCATTATCCAAACTGGATAATATAATCAGTGCTAGAAACATCTGCAAGAACATGAAGGACCACTCATTTCAACTCTGAGCTACAACCAGGTGTGGAATTCAAATTTTTAACAACTGGTTCTGTGGGCATGGCTTAGGTGGTGGGCATGGCTTGGGGGTCATATGACTGGGTGGACATGGCTTGGTGGTCATGCTATTGGCTGGGTGTGGCCAACTCAATATCACTCATATCGAGCCATGCATCTCCTTGCCTGGCCTCTCATGACTGTGGGGATGTTACAACAATCATAAGTGTGAAAAATGGTCATAAATTACTTTTTTCAGTGCCATTGTAACTTTGAATGATCACTCCACACAAGCAAAGTACTAGCAAAGGAGGGGGAAAAAAACTTCAGAGAAGTTCCTGAGACAGGAATTCTAGTCCTGCCAAGAATGTAATAAGGGTTAATGGAGGGGCAGTTTCTGTAAGCAACACCAGAATGTTTCCTTCCTGCCTTCCTGACAGGATAAGGGCAGTAATTTCTTCTAACAACCGGTTCTGGAGAATAGGTGCGAACTGGTAGAATCCCACCCCTGGCTACAACTGTTCTCCTTTATTGATTACACAGCATTCTATTAATGCTTGGAAGGCAAAGGCAAATGGGTGTGTTTCAGGGGGAGGGAGATCCTAAAGCCACGAAATATAAGATGCCTTCTGCTTGATATGACACCTTCCCTGGCTTAGGTTTTGCCCATGAAGGCTCCCCAAGAAGTCCCTGTCCATAGTTCAACCCAACCTCAGCCAAAGATCACAAACCAGTGTGTTGCACATTGTATGGATGCACATGAAATTCCAAGTTCTTCTCAAAGGGAAGAGAAGAAAGTCAGCCATGAAATTACTACAGGCAAAGAAAAATGGCACAACAGAAGAAATATTCACAAAGTCAAATGCCTATCATTTCTTTATATGTTTTCCTGCCTTGTTCTCTGTGCATGGCTCAGGGCATCTAACCATCTGATAATAAAAATCAACATTACATTACAAAATGTCAGAAGGCTATCTGCCACAATCTACATCATCTGAAACTTCAAGGAAATAGAATTTATTAAACAGGATGTACTTGAGGCTATGATAGTATGAATGATAGTCATTACATCAGAATCTAAAAGTCAGAGTTGCAGTAGTCCTTTGGAAAAAATCTGACAAGGACACCACCAGTCCTCCTCTGAAGTGCTGCTTAGCTATCCTGGACTGATGTAAGATAAAACAATTTTTCCTGGATCCATTTTAAGTCATTACAATAAAATTTATGATGTACAAATCTTAGGGGGAAATCCATATATATAAGCCTGATATAACAAAAGCCTGATGATGGCAGATGATATTCTGCTGAAACGTTGCTACAACTTTAAAAGCACTACAAAGACGTGGGATAATTTCCCGAAGGAAGCTGAACAGCACACACGTAAGTACCCGCGAAAACTTTAAAAAAATAAAAATAAAAAAACAAACATATATATATTGGGTGAATAGTGAAACCACATCGAAACTTACAAGCAGATCTTCTTGTTCCACGTGTAGCTCCAAAGGAGCACCACTACAAAACCTAGCTAAACACACACTGAGCAAAACAACTACAGCCCCATACTGAAACCACAGCTTCATATGTACAAAACTCATACCACTTCTTAGAAAGATCAAAGATCTACACGTGGAACAAGAAGATCTGCTTGTAAGTTTCGACGTGGTTTCACTATTCACCCAAGTCCCGATAAAAGAAACTCTCGAAATCATCAAAATAAATACCAACCAGCTAAACGCCTCATGGAACTAACAGAACACTGCCTAACCAACACATATTTCATATACAAAGGACAAAGATACAAGCAATTGAAGGAGCCCCTATGGGATCACTACTGTCACCCGTCATTGCAAACCTGTTCATGGAAGAATTCGAATCCAGAGCCCTGGCTAATGCTACCCACAAACCCAAACTATGGCTAAGATACATCGATAACACATTTGTGATTTGGCCCCATGGAAAAGAAAACCTAAACAATTTCCTAACACACCCTAAACAGCACACACCCCAAAATCAAGCTCACCATGGAAACGGAAATAAACAACTACCATTCCTAGATGTACTAATCTACAAATGAACAGATGGCACACTGGGGACACACCGTATACCGGAAGAAAACACACACCAACTGCAACCACAACGCCCAATCCCACCACCACCCAGCACAGATTAATTCCGTGGCCAAAACACTAATTACCAGAACCAAACGCCTGCAGACAAGACACATATAAAGACTGAACTATGCACCCTGACTAAAGTATTGACAGCCAACGGCTTCCACAAAAACAAAATCACCAACTTGATCCACAAAAACACACCAAGACAAAACAGAGACCTAGAAGATCAACAGACCTATGGAACAGCTGTCCTGCCCTACATAAGAGGTACTACAGACAAAATCAAGATACTACTACTATTTCTAATCAAGTAAGATACTACACAGGCATCACATCAAGACTGCCTTCAAAACAGAAAAAAATAGCAGCCATCCTTAGAAACCCCAAAGACAAAATTGACCTTGAAAATCAAGGCATATACGAAATTCCCTGTGCATCATGCCCGGCCACATACATTGGACAGACCAATAGAAGAATAAGTACCCGCTTGGATGAACACCAAAAATGCAGTAAAAAAGCTGGAACACACCTCCTCACTAGTCCAACGCATGAAAAGCCACAGGACACAAGATCAACTTCAATGGCACTAAAACCCTAGCCACTATAGAAAACCCCAGCCACAGAATCATCAGAAAAGCCATAGAGATTGAGAAAAAAGACCTGAAAGCATGAATAGAAGAGATGATTCACCAGACTGTCAATCATTTTGGAAGCTTGCACTCTCAAATAGAAGATCTCCACACCACAAACCAGGCAAACACCTGGGCACAAACAGACTCCCCCTGATACCTCCAGCTCAAACACACCCCCAACCAGGCACCCAGATGAAACCTAGCTGCCTAATAGATAATAGCCATCCTTTCACGCGAAGCCAAGCTCGCATGAAAGCCTCCAATACAGGAACACAGTGTTGCCAAGCCAATCAAAGCCACAAAACAGACAGAAGAAACCAGAAACACCAATCAAACAAACTCCAAGTCCAATAAACACAGACCAAGATTCCCAACCAATCAGGATGTAGAAAAAAAAACATCCTGGCACAGCAGTAGGCTAGCATCAAATTTAAAACCAACAGCTGTGATTGCCTGACCCACATACAAACTCAAATCAGAAGCCTGATGATGGCAGATGAAATTCTGCTGAAAACGTTGCTACAACTTTAAAAGCACTACAATGACGTGGGATTAATACCCGAAGAAGCTGAACAGCGCACGCACAACACACACACACACACACACACACACACACACACACACACATATATATCTCCATCCTTATGTATCCAATGATGCCCAACTGAGTGGCACATCTAGCTTAAAAAGCTAAGCAGAAGCAGTTTGATTAGTGCTTGGGTAGAAGACCACGAGACACCAGTTATAGCCTAGATTGGGAAGATATTTTTTTAAAAAACATGCTAAAATAAGGCAAATATCAAGTGATTCCTGAATTCTTATTTGAAACAAAACAAATAGAAAGCATTGAAAGATGTTCATGAGGAATCAAGTACAAATCACAGTAGACTTGAACCTACGCAATCTTATATCCAATAATTGTACTTTGGGATCATGGCTTTCATTTTTGACAATGAGCAATTGGATGGGTAAACAAATGACCGTTTAACTCCAGAAAACCTGAAAAATCCACCCTTTCCTGGGATTCTGGTTTTTTTTCCCAAAGAGAAAAAACTAACTGGTAATTTAAATATATAAACTTCATATCTTTAAAAAAAATGACGTCTGTCTAATCTGCATACAGCAATCTAAGTGAATGCAAGGTGTCTGACAGAGCAGTTTGTTCAGCATTACACTTTCAAATTTTCTAATATCCCAAATCCTATCTCCATCACTGAAGATCTGCCCTACTCTGCTTGGTCAGTGGTTCAAGGACCCAAGGATTCCCCTGGCATCCTGTTCAAATTTAAAAGAACAACCAGGCCAGGAAAAAAAATATCCAAGCCCACAGCCTGAAGCTGGCACATGATTTGGCAAAAAAATCTCATAGCTATTAAAAATCCATGAAGCGAACTTATGAAAGATTAATTCAGGGCAGGGAACAGGAGCTGCCTCTAAGACAGCAGCACAAGAAAAGTTACAACTCTACTGGGTCAATAGCAACTACTGATTAATTCAGTGCTTCCTTAATATCTAGAACAAGCGGGTGTCAGGAAATCAATAGGACACAATAACTAAGGAATGAGGACAAAACTGTGATAAGGAGAGAGAAAGCCCAGGAAGTGTCTGCAATTACAGCTATTTATTTTACCCATTTCCATCAGAATCCTTGCAGCCTCTAGACCAGGGCAAAGCTAAAAGGGAATTCCTTTAACCTACTCAGGATATAGGCCAGGGAAAACACTCTTAAGAGCTTTCAGGAAAAGTCACTTATTCAAGCCAGCTAAGCAAACAGGATCCTACTGTCCGGCCATTACTTCGAAAGCAGCTATTAGCTGCAAGATCAGATTTAATTGTGCATCGCTGAGGAGGCCCACTGGATTTTTCTTTTTTTAAATAAAGTAAAACACCCAGTTAGGACTGACCATAAAAAGCTCTCTTTCATGTGCTGTACTTTGAGGTACATGGGCTATATATGTCACACAAACTATCAACATAATTGTTTCAAAGCAAGGACATTATGAGTACTCATCCAATCTGCCTCTGGGGTTTTAGTTTAAGGTGGACCTTTGCAGTGAAATACTGATTGATGTTTCTGATGATGACTCCTATTATTACTGGAAAACTTTGAAAAATATCAAAATTAATGATTTTCTACAGAGTTTAAAACAGGAGTGGGAAGAACACTTTTCACAGCAAAGGTAAGATCTCCATGTGCATATTGTCCAATTTTATGTACCCAGTTCAAGGATCTTGAAGCAGAAAACATGACCAGGCGTGAAGCGCTTTATCCCTGTGAAAATTTCAGAGAAACCAATTAGTCTCTCTTGTAACAGTTTGTTTAAAATATTGATATTTTGGCTTTTTGGCTTTTAATGGCATGAATTGCCATGTGATATACAACATTAATCACCATTTTGTGCATTTTAAAATGCAACACGTGTCTAAATCCATAAAAAAAAATAAAACCTATAAACATACAGCCATGAACTCTGGAGCAGGACATCAGCATTGATGGTTTTGTGATTTGTCCCACATTCTCTCAACCATCTCTGTGGGTACGTATCTCTGATTGGAGGTAGCAATGGTGGTCCCAATGCAAAAAAAAAAAAAAAANCCAATGCAAAAAAAAAAAAAAAGTAATAAGAAAAGTCTAGCTAATTATATATTTATGAGTTTTTTGAGTGCAGTAAGCAAAATCTCCAAAATTAGATGAAGCTTAACAATAGAATTGGAGTTGAACAAGTAGGATTTAGAGTGAGGCATTCAGCTATAGATCACATTTGTATACTGCTCATTTTATTAATGGGTCGATAAATTTCAAATTTGCCTTTGACTCTACATCTTTAATAATCTTATGGAAAAAAAAGACCTTAAGAATATTTATATTGACAGATGTCTCTTTTTCCTGATTCAAAAACTATGGAATACCTCTTCAAGAGTGAGATGCAATCCCCAAGATCTGATCTCAGATATGATGATTGAGTCTCTGTCCTACTTAATTTCTAAGTGAACATATGGCAGAAACATAAAACAATCCAAATTTCCAAGGAGAAAGGTAAAACATGCTGCAAGGATGGATCCCTTACCTACATGGTAGAGAAATATTGCACAGGCACAGCAAAAACAAAGCAACAGATCATATAAACATAATCAATCATTGCTTTACTGATGCCTATATTGTTTGAAAATTTGCTGATCATTGGTTATAAAGATATACAGTAGTGTTTCATTTGCATAAGAATAATCCATTGAGTGGATGCCTCATTGAAAAGCTCAATTTTCTAATGGCTGCCAAATCCAAGTCCCCAGGATATAGCACAATCAGACTACTATTAGCAATCTCTGTAGATTTGCAGATATAAGAGGAAGCTTTCCCTCAGATATCCTAGCCCTTCAGTTATGTAGGACTTTGACACAATTAGCTACAGATTCTGAATACATACATACTGGTAGCCCTCTGCAGAGTGAATTACTAGGTCTCTATCCATATGCAGGAATGGTTGAAGGTATCATACGAACTAAAGGCTATAAAACACATCCCTTGTCACCCCTGTTATTTGGCCCATAAATAACAATTATGGTTCTATGAAAACTGTAAGGCTGCCTATCTGTTCTTTTAAGGGACTATAATCCGTTTCAGAACAAGCAAACTATTCTGATTTCCTAACTTACTTGACTCCCATCCAACCATTCCTTGCATCCAAATATTAGCCCCAAACCTGCACAGCTTTCTGGATTGTAATCAGGGGTGGGATTCAACTGTGTTACTACCGGTTCAATGAGAGTGTGTCTTGCGTTCCTGACACATGCTACATGTGCATATACAATATTTGAAAGAAAACATCAGCTACGCAGCCTGGACAGCTGATGAGCGCTGTGCGCAGGTGTGTTTGAAAATCCTCTTCTTTCCTGCTTTTTCAACCTCAGCTGTGCTGTGCAAAGCAGCTGAGGTTGAAAAAGCAGTAAATAAAGGACAGCCAAGAGCCCAAGCAGGTGGGTAGGCCAAACAGATGACCAAAAGGTCATTGCAGCGAACAGGTTTGGTGTCTGCTGCTCTTCAGAGTTACTGATTCCATAGAACCGAGCCAAACCAGTAACATCCCACCCCTGATTGTACTGTAACAAAGAACCAAGGGCATTGTGTCAACATTTTACTTATGAAGCTGTTGTTTAAATTTCCTAATAATTTTTTCACAAGATCCTTATAGAAAGGATCAGAAAGTATGGAACAAGATGGTTCCTTACTGCTCTGTGACAAAAATTTTAGAAAGCTGACAAGTATTAATCAAACACTATTTATTGTCACTAATATTGCAGATGCAAGCAGAATCACTACCATGCAATGTTCCATATAGCCCTGAAGATAATCCAATGATAATTATGGTCAATGGTATCCAAAGCTGCAAAGAAATTAAATAAGTCTAATAAGGTAATACTCTCCCCACCTTCCGGAAGAATGATCAAGGCTGATTCAGTCCCCAAATCTGATCTGAAGCTCATTTCAATTCTGACATGGAGATCAAGCTGGTAGGTTGTTTCATATTTAGTACAATATTCTCATAGCTAAAAAGCATGATGATCAAGACGAGCTCCTGAGTTTCTAAGAGAAACCAGATCTATCTCTCATTCATGACAAATACGACAGGAACTGACAAACCTGTAGTCATTGAAATATTATTGAACTAAAACTCCCCCAAGTCACCAATAGTAGATTCATTGATGGGAAATGCCAAGAATTCTTGTTCAATTCTATCTTCTTCAGTATTAACTGAATTTGGATTTTGTGGTGATAGAAATGGAAATACATAATTTTTGTCCTTAAGTATTGTGATTTAACAGTCATACCCTGCCAGGAGCATGAAAAATTATATCATCATGACTAATCACAAACAATGGGCTTATTGTCAGTACACAGCATGATATTTTCGTAACACCCATGTGAAAACAGGTAAAATACTATGCCTGGCACAATTCTGTCTCATTCTGCTGGCGTTTCCATCACTTAAATGGATGGAATTTGGCTGGTGTCATTTCTTTCTGTGACATTCAGAATAAATTGAACCAAGTCATGCTTATATGTGTATAATTTATAATCAATATACTGTACTAAGTGGAAAACCAATAGGTTATAGAAAGAATCTACTCGTAGATTAGACAATATGCTGTGGTTCACCGGCAGCCTGTGCAGATGGCAGCAGAATCAGACAATGGGGAAGAACAGGGATCATCCCCAGTCTGGGAGTCTAGGGAGGACTCTGATGAAGTCCTGTGTCCGATATGGAGATGGGGCCAGGACCATCTGGGAGTGGGGTGCTGACTCTGGAGCCTCCAGAATCTGACAGCAGCGAGGCAGAGGAACAAAGGGGGCCTGTTCCTAGTGCACATGTGCACAGAGCTGCTAGAAGGCAAGAACAATTAAGACAAAAGGGGCGACTCGAGAGGAAGGCTTGGAGGTGATTGCCCCTTCCACAAGGTATAAAGAAAGTGCAAAGTTAGAAAATCTTTGCAGGAAACAAAATCGTTTGCTCTGATTGGGTTTGGACTCTGAAAGCTCTGTGGTGAATTTGTTCTCTTTTTGGTTTTGGAAAGACTAATTGGGACTTTAGTCACTGGCAGCACTTTAAGTAAGATAAGGTGCATTATTATCAGATGTCTTAGGAAGAACTTTGACAGATGTCCCTGGGATTAATTATAACCGGTTAAGACTTATCCTGGGCTGTAATGACAATAATTCACAGTCATTGAACTATAAAAGAGCTTTGGATTTTATATGTGTTTGTTGGTGTCTCAGGAAGCTTTGGTCAGAACTCTATAAACCAATAGGTTGTCAAAAGAATCTAGTGATAGTCAAACTATAAAATATAAAATGCAAACTCTACAATCACTAAAATTTTAAAACAAGGAAAAGGTAAGAATGCTTTAAGCTTATGGATCTATAAAAGAAAAACATCATGATCACAAGCAGCGGCTTTGCAGTGCTGCCAACAGAATACATTTGGTCATTGACCTATGATTGATAGAGAAATAATAATCATTACATTGAATCAGCTGGGTGTACATGTTTAGGCATCAGAATAATATAATAACAGAGATGGAAGGGGCCTTGAAGGTCTTCTAGTCCAATTCCTTGCTGAAGCAAGAAACCTTATACCATTTCAGACATCTGGAGATTGTGAGCCAATGTGACCTTGGGCCAATCATTCTCTCTCAGTTCCAGGAGGGAGGCAATGGCAAACCATTTCTGGAAATCCTTACCAAAAACACCCTGCAGGGCTGATTAGGTGACTAATCACCTAATTAGTGATTTGAAAACTGATTTGAAGTGACTTGACACACAGAGAGACACATAAATCATTATATTAGATGTCCACGTAGTGACCCATCATCTTTTTTATTTACCTAATTCATATCCCATCTTTTCTTTCATATTGAACATGCAATGCAGTTAACAGCAAAACAACAAGTAATTATGCAACACAGCAATAGATATCTCTATAGTAATATAAGTACAGTATCATTATCATCTATTTATATATAATCTATTCAAATTTAATTGTATTTTGAATGCAATGACAATAAAGATATTCTATTCTATCTAAAGGTCTGTCTAAATTGGGAGAGAGAACTGAGTCCAATTGCAACTCTCAGGGTGTGTATTTTATACACTGAGAGTGGCACATGTCACTTTTCTCATATGCCTAATAAACAGCCTCTGAAAACAGAAAGATTGTTTGACGGGTCTCTCTCAAAGCTATCTTAAAGGAACAGGAGAAGCAGCTTCTCAAAGAAGCCCAAAGCTGTACCCAGAATGCAACTGGCATCCACTACGCTTGTCTCAACATTGACATCATGTGATGCTGTGCCAATTAATAGACAATACTTTGCTGGATATTTTTCAAAGCTGGATATTTTTCACAGCTAGAATCCAGTTAACCAATGAGATGCCAATGAAAAGGTCATAAGAAAGGCATGGATATAATCTCTCCCCCCCACCCCATTTACATTATTTGGATAACAAGTCTTAGGCAGATTCCAGGAAGCCACCAACAGCATTATGATGGGGTATACTCCAGTGGTGGGATTCAAATTTTTGTACTACCAGTTCTGTAGGCGTGGCTTGGTGAATGTGGCAGGGGAAGGAAGATATAAAATCTCCAGTCAGAGGTGGTTTTTGTCGGTTCTCCGAACTCCTCAAAATTTCTGATACCAATTCTCCAGAAACAAGCCTGAAGATGATGAATGAGACTTCATCAAAACGTTGCCTAGACACTTGCAATTTTACGTGGGAGAAAACCTGAATAAAGCAGAATCTCATCTGCCATCATCAGGCTTCTGTATTGAATTAGTTCCTGGTTTCAAATTTGAGGCTGGTCCATTCTGATTGGCTATGAGCCTGGGTCTGTGTTCATTGGACTTGG
>BHFT01033215.1:0-24347 GCA_004320025.1 Laticauda laticaudata
CCGTTGTGTCCTTTTTACTAACGTTTTGCAGCCGTTGGGCAGTGTGACAGGGCCTTAAGAATGTAATTTAGAAAGAAATTAAAAATGTAATCTCTTCATTACATTTTTTCATTACAGAGCAGCATTACAGTATTTAAAACTGTAAGAAAATTGGCTTAGAAATACCTTTTCCAATCATAATAATCACTGTATACATAATACATGTTAAATGTCTAAAAATACACATTTTCATAAAAGCTACACCTGGAGCATTCATTTACTTTTAGATCAAGAGTTTTCAAAGGCAGTTTGTCATGCTTATTAGTTGTAATGTAGATCTCTTTACAATTCTTAAAACTATTTAATATTCTCTCACTAGAGTGATAGAAATTGCCTGCCTGGTTTCATTCACAATTCACAGGATATCTAAAACAGCTTTCAACCTTGAATTACTGTTAGTTGTGGGTTAGCCACCCATAAATGATTTCACTGGCAAGGGGCAATCATTGCTGTAAGTTTCTATGAGCATCCCTGTCAGTAAAAGATCTGAGACATACCAATAGCTCTAGAAACCACTGGCTTCCTCAACCCCAATGTAAGAACACCTAAAAATGTATAAATTATACCAATGGCTGCATAATGAAATTGTTAAATTTGATACATTTTCTATTTTTATGTTGCCAAAATAGCCATTAAATGTAGTGATTGTCTTAGATTAAAGTGTTGGGGGACAAGAATTTAATTGCTGGAGAGAGAAATATATAAATACGAGGGCTATCCACAAAATATATTACGTTTTCGTCTGTAGCAAGAAGGGGCAGAGCTAGCACGGCCATCTTTGGTCTGTGTGTCTGCCGCTTAGTCTTCATCTAGTCGTGCTAGTGGGAGGTTCGTATCGTTGCCCGTCATTTCACAGCAAACATTTGAAATGTGTGCTGCAATTGAAAATCCCATGAGTTGTGAGGTGCGAACAGTGATAAGGTTTTTGTAGGCAAAAAACCATAAACCGATTGAAATTTTTCGGCAACTGTGTGAAGTGTACAGAGACAACATCATCACTGAACGTGGAGTACGCCAATGGTGCATCAAGTTTAAAAATGGACGAACTAATGTTCAGGATGAACAGCGGAGTGGACGTCCGAGCATTGTAACTGATGAACTGGTCACAAAAGTCTATGAGAAGATTTGTGAAAACTGCCGTTTCATAGTAACGGAACTTTCACTTAGTTTTCCACAAATTTCACGCAGTTTGTTGCATGAAATTGTTACACAAAAGCTAGGCTACCAACAAATTTTGTGCAAGCAAGGGGGTGCCAAAAATCCTGACAGAAAAACCACAAGAGTCAGCATATGGCCGCACTCATTGACATTCTGTACTCTTATGGAAAAGATGGAAGATTCAATTCTGATCAATCGTAACTGGATACGAGACTTGGGTCAAACAGTGTGAACACAGCGAGACCAAAATTGCAGTCTTATGGATGGACACAAATTCCCCCCAAAAACCAAGAAAATGTTATGCAAACAATTCTCTGCAAAGAAATTTGGCCGACGTCTTTTGCATTGGCAAGTTTGCTTCTTATCGATTTTCTGCGAACATGGGTGCAGACAATAAACTCTGGTTACGGTATTAAAAACTAATTGCAAAAACTAAAGAAAAGCAATTTCAGAACAACGTTTAGAGGAAAGTTAAGCCTCAAAATTGTTTTGCCATGAGCAATGCCCGATCCACACACAGCAAATTGCACTCGAGGAAGTCCTGGTGCTTTCAAGTGGAGATTTTTCCTCATCCGCCCTACAGCCCCAATCTTGCACCAAGCAACTACCACTTGTTTCTGAGGATGAAGACCTGGCTTGGAACACAGCGCTTTGTCGACGACGCGGAACTGCGGGCGGGCGTGACTGACTGGCTCAAATCTCAGGCGGCTGAATTTTATGACAAATGGAATTACAAAGCTTGTTCACCGCTATGATAAGTGCCTCAATTTGTTCGGTGAATATGTTGAAAGTGTCACTTTCAAGTGTATATAATATTTTTTTCCCCTACACTTTGTTTTTTTTCGATTGCAAAACATAATCTATTTTGTGGATAGCCCTCGTACATTATGGTCTTTTATATTTTACTCTGAATACACTATGGCAGTTCTTAATAATCAGTCATTCCTTGCCAGTATCGCATCCTTAAACAATATTCCCAAAACTAAAGTGCATGCCTATTTGGAAGTGTGCCTTATTGAATTCAATGGACTATGGTAGTTTCTCCTCTCACCAACTGGAAACTCTGAAGAAGAATCTCCTATTTTAAATTATCTCTTTGTTTATTGGACCTGCATTTTACATCAACTTTTTATTGACACTTTATGCTAACTAAAAAAGAATACATTTTAGGAGAAACATAAACAACCCCTTCTCTGAGCTATTTGAAAAGTGTATAGTAATTTGTAATATTTACAGTGCATGCTTTTATTGCAACACAACAATAGAGAAAATCACTGCTATGCCCATTTCATAGATAGGCAACTATGAAAAAAAGCAGCTGATGAATCACTTAAGGATACAGTATGAGAGAACCTTATGGCAAATTTAGGCTTTTAGCACTTGACTTCCAAGTGATGCATTCTATATTCTACTTCAGCTTTTGCCAACCTGGCATTTTGTGAATAATTTGAGTTGCAACTCTTGGAATTGCCGATTCAGCCGGGAATCCCAGCAGTTGTAACTGTAATATTCTACGAAAGTGGCAACCTTGAGGAGGCAAACCTTGCTATATATGTGTGCAACAGGAATAATCACATATGCTATTCCTGTTTAGCTTTTGCTTTGTTTACTTTCATCTTTTCACTTTCTGTAAGATTTTAGACAATGAGATAGTTGGTTGAAGTATTTAGTCTCTTGTATTATGTAAAGCACCAGAACATGAAAAACTGTATTGTTTACTACTCTGTGCTGTGAGGGGCAGCATTCTTCAAGATTATTAAAAAGACATAAAATTGTTTCATAAGAGACTTGTAAGGAATAAAGCTGGGATTGTCAGATTGTAAAATAAGATACAGCCTGAGCACACAAAAATCTATGCAATATAGCTAAGATACATCTTCATATGCTTTAATCTTCAACTCCCCTGCCCTGAAGCTGCAAACATTGATATAGAAATTATTTTCTATCCATCACTACTAAAACATTGATTCTGTAACTGGAACAAGTACCGTAAATATGGTCTACAACAAAACACTACAGTAAATAGTAGGCATTTGGAGTGGCCAGCTGGACATGCCTATTCCCAGAAAATTCCATTCCATTTCAAACTTGAATTTTTATTTACTTTTCTCACTTTCCCTCTCTCTCAATCTCAGTCACCATATTTACTGACTGCTGCATGCTCAGTTATCATTGGACTCTTTGGGGATATCTAATTTTCTCCTGTTCAGATTTCCCCCTGCAAAACAGTTCCAAGCAACTGTAGCAGTTGCCTTGTAAAATGATGCCAGATGAGTTCATTTTTACAGGACAAACAATTAGAACATCAAATGACAACATTAAAACTGCCCTAAATTCATCCTCTAACAATGGAGGTTTCCCTTCATTAGACAAGAAAAAAATATTCATGCAGAATAGCAGAAAAATCTTACCAAGTTATAAAATCAGACCCTTAGCACACTTATAAGAGAAGATGTCATAATTCCGTATTGTAAGGCTGACTTCTGAGTTGCTTAGTTATAATGAGAATATAAAATTCTTCATTTTCAATTTATTCTGGCAACCCAAGAATCATACAGGTCTACTTAATAATCATACAATAAATAACCTCCTGTACTTACCATCCTGTATAATTTATCTTCTAGGTCTTGATTAATTCTTTGTAAGGCTAGGTAGTTGTTTTGTATCCTAAAATAAAGAAGAAGTCATGTAATTTACATAATTTTTGCATTTTCACTTTGTACTTTTAAACTTTATTTTGTGTGAGCAATTGCAACTCAGTTCCTATTCCTTTATATATGTGATAGGTACTTTATCTGTCATAAATCTGAAAAGCAAGATGATGAAATGGTCCAGCTAAAACCTGGAAGACACAGAATCAGATCACCACTCAAATACAGAGCTTTCATTGGCCAATCTTGGGCTGAACACTATCTTTGAGTTTAGGCCTACCTCACAGGATAGCTGTAAGAGCAAAAGAGAAAAGTAAGAGAGAAACATATTGTCTATATTATTTAGTTTCTGAGAGCAAAGTTAAGAATAAATCTGGAAACAATAAGAATCTGACCAAACAATTGTGGAACTTATTGTACCCTATTCCTTCCTGTGGCGCAAATTCAAAGGCTGTTATGAAATATTGGACAGTCAGCCTAAAATAAGTTGACCTAGATAAAGAATTGTGCCCTGGTGCATTGGCGCTTTTCACATTCTTTACCTTCATAGAAATTAAAGGGGGAGACCATGTCTATCAATAATTTTGATTCCTTGCAAATAAGAGGGACAAGCATTCTGAGAATAGCTCCTTTCTGATATTGATCAAGTGTCCAGAACAAGGACATTTTCTCTTTCTATTCTGAGTTCACTGTCCATCTGAAGTTATCAAAAATGAGCAGGAGACACAAGTTCCAGGCCTGTCCATTGGGAAGTTTTTGGCAGAAGAGTCATTGTTAATAATAGAGCATATCAATTTAGCCATAGGATAAAGGCCTGCAGGATGAAGGCCTCTTCTGCACATTTCCAATCAATTCAGTTCAGAGCTTTCTTTTTCCAATTGGGTCCACAATACTTGCTGATGTTGTCAATCCATCTTGTTTTGGGTCTCTTTTGTGGACACTTTTTATCAAGTGGGATCCATTCTGTGACTGCTTTGATCCACCTGCCATGAGTTAGTTCTTCTTGCTATGGCCAACCCATTTCCATTGCAATTCTTTTACTCTCTTGATGATATATCTCTTGATGATACTTTCGTTTGTTCTCTAATCCATGTACAGGTCTTTCTATCTTGTCTTGTAATGCCAAACATGTATCTTTCCATGACTCTCGTAGGTTTTATATTGACTGTGAGGATAATGTCCATGTTTCACTGGCATATGTAAGAGCAGGTAGCACATACTGATCAAAAACTTTTCTCTTCAGACATAGGGAGAAGGTTGTTCTTGAAAATTATGCTTAGCTTGCCAAGTGCCTGCCAACCACATTTAACACATCATTCAATTTTTCCTGTATCTCCTGTTATGCTGAGATCCATTGGCCAAGGTATATGTTGTGGTCTACTACGTCTAGTTCTTCTCCAGATATTTTTTTTTCTTTCTTTGGTGAAATCTATTAAAACATAACCTGGCTCTTTTTCAAGTTTTTTTTTTTAACCCAGATGGTTCTACTGCTTTGTGCAGCTCTTGTATGTGTCTTTGTAACTCTTCTGGGCCTTGTGAGAAGAGAACATCACCTGCAAATCTTAAGTGTTTTAAATAGGCACCACTGATTTTTATTCCATCTTTTGCCCAGTCCAGTTTGCAAAGTACTTCTTCAAGGAAGACTGAGAAAAGGCTAGATGATATTGTATTATCTATTATTATACACCTTGTTCTACGTTGATTGCCACTTTAAGATCATTAAGGCAAATTGCTGCCATTGTTTTTTATATATTGATTATAGTGAGTTTATCCAAATAGTGTCTTAAGCCTTTTTTGATGAAGTGTCTAAGCAATGCCTTAATTATTGCTTTCTCGGAATATTGAGTCAAACGCCCTTTCATAGTTAATGAAAGTCATGCAGCCATTGCACAGAGACATAGTGTACCCATTGTGCCATTCAATGACCTGGATGTGATCCATTGTGCTGTAACAACTCCTGAACCCTGCCTGCTCCTTTGGCTGTGATTATTTAATGTTATCAATCTTCTTTCATCTTGGTGAAAAAACTGTAGATGACTGAAAGAAGGCTTATTGGATGATGGTTCTTTAAATAATATTGGGCCTCTTTCTTGTATATAAGAATCATGTCAGTATTTTCCTATGCATCGGGTATTTTTTCTTCTCTGAAGGATCTTGAGTATAGTTTTGTTAGTATCTTGTGTAAACTTGTGACCACCAGCTTTCAGAATTTCAACCGCAGAGCATATGCAAGGTAGAAAGATGGAAAATATCAGATCTCCACCAGTTTTTAGCCTAAGCACCTTCAGTACTATAAAGAGAGCTCCACTGATGTCTTATGAATTGCTGTTTTAGAATAAAGCAATTTAATTTTGAATATAAATGTTTAAACCCTGATTAAATAGAGATGGAGAACTTTGACATGAAACACAGGAGTATTTCTGTCAGTAAAAATACATCTGTTTGGATTTGTTACTACCCATCTTGCAAGTCTGGATGAAAAATAATATAAAATCTTAATGATTTTATTATGAGAATTGCGAGCATTATATATAAAACTTGCAATATAGCTAAGTTTCTGGCTGCAGGCAAATCCCTAGCATCTTTTTTGAGGCATCCAGGCTGGATGGGAAGGAACATTTTGGGCTGATTTCTTTTTTAATTTTGAGGTAAGTGTAATTGAACAACTGAACTTTTGCAGAGGTTTAAAGAACCTGTTTTCTTAAATAACCCTTTTGATTTTCAATAGGAAGAAAAATTGGTCCATATAAGGTCAAAAGGAACCTACCAAGGAGTTTAAAAAGACACAGATTAATATAAAAGAGACTAGGAAGAATTGCTGTGATGTTCTGCTTTCACAAATCCCTTGACAAATGGGCTGAAAACTTTAGATATTTCACCTCTTTCAGCCCTCATTGGATTTTAAGTGTGGCCTCTGCTCACAAGGAAGCAAGAAAGACATGGATTTTAATAAGATCTCTTTAATATTTGACTGGGGTTAATAGACTCTTAAAAACCCTAATAGGAATTTCTCTGCTGTGGTTATATGGAGTTAATTGCGATGGAGTTTCTTTGAAACACTTTCCTCATCTCTTTCAGCATCTGGGCTCAGTTTCTTTTTCTGAAATAAACATTCAACTGCCTCTCCTTCATTTCCCACAATATCTCAATCAAATGAAGCTGCATACCATGATTTAGTGAATCAATATGTAACAGTACCTATCCTCATAATGTGCTGCAAAGATTCCTGTGTATGCAATATGGGTAATTTGTCATAGGGACATTTTTCCCATTCCCTCTTGGCATTTTCAGGTAAAAGACAGAGAAATATAGTGTAATTTTTTCTTCAGGTTACCTGGAGTTTCATACAAGTATAAATAAATAAATAAAACAATAAATTAAATAAAACCAGCAACTTCTGATATTCAATCATTCATTCTTTTTGACAAATGGTGAAAAAAGGACCATTTTTCATTGTTTATTGAAGGCATAAGACAAACAGGATCAGATGAAAGAATCTTTTTAAGTTTTGCATTTAGTTCTATTGGTAGTCAACCAATAACCCACAGACGAAAATAACTTCCTTCCATAAATCTTTAAGTTGCCAAGTTTGGGAATCTCTGGTCTAGTGGAATCCCTTATTGATTAGATTTGTGCAATGACTCCAAGATCCAACATTATTAGAGAGAGAAAAAGAATTCCTATTTAATCGCACTACCTCATGAATAAGTTTTCATATATTGATCCTAAGTTTGCATATATTGATCCTAAGGTGATCCCATCTTACTTGTCCCACCTCCCTACAACTTTAAATTTTGTAATTTTTCTTCATAGGGGAGGTGTTCCAATCCTTTAATCATTTTATTAGTGGGTTTAATTAATTTAATTGATGCCAACATGAACTTCCTTTTTTATTTTTAATGGGTATCAACATTCTTCACATTTCTGATAGTTCACTAAAATAAGACATGCAGTTTATTTTCTGTAAGGTCAATGAATTCAGACACAAACCGTCTCAGCTTTTCAGTCACTTTTTCTAGTTCTTCCTGAGCACGTCTCAGTTCTACTTCAAGATACTGACGTGTAGAATCAAATTCAGTTTCAAGCATTTCCAGTTTGTGAGTTGTGTAAGAAAGACGCTTACAGAGTTCCCCCTTCTGTTCCTGTAGCGTGCTAGAAAGACAAAGAGCGCAACAGATTCACATCCCTTTAAAGACAGCCTAGTGTCAGATATGGTCACATGAATTATACAACTTATATAATGCAACTTATAATTAGAATTTTATGATTATTCCTTGGTATTGAATTATAGTTGTCATCCTCTGTAGCAAAATTTCAGAAAGTGAAAATAATTTCCAATATTTTGGCTTACTATCTTTTGGCTTACTATTACTACCACTGGAGTATAATTCTCCAGTGTGTGAGCTTTAGACTTCTAGTGAATTAGCCTTTTAATTGAGAACTATTAATTGGAGATGCAAATACATGGAACTAAGATCTTTTGCACAAATCAAACAAAAACTATGGGACCAAGTAAAAGTTCCTGCTATGGATTCAGAATTCAAGATTTCAAAGGCGATCCCACCAATTGGATACCCACTGGATATTTAGGACTGAAATATCTACAGTTCACTGGTTGTTAGTACTGGGTGGTCTATTTTGTTGCTTGGCCCCTATTTTATGTTTTGTGTTCTGTATTTATATATTGTAGGTGTTTAATGTTGTATGGTTTGGAAACATGTTGGTTTCCTATTTGTTTTTATATTTTATATGTCATCTAGAGTCATGCAGAGTTTGGCAGACTTATAAATCTTGTAAACAAATAAATAGTAGCTCCATGCTAGCTAAGATTGCACGGAATAACAGAAAGTGAGAGAGACCATCTAGTTTTGGGATATTTTTTATTTCCTATGCTGCTATCAAGAGTCATCGAATTCCTCCTTTTAACCTCTCTACTTTTTTTTGGTGTGGGAAAAGGAAACCAATATATTATCTCACTTTTA
Source organism: Laticauda laticaudata (assembly GCA_004320025.1). Classification (NCBI taxonomy): domain Eukaryota; kingdom Metazoa; phylum Chordata; class Lepidosauria; order Squamata; family Elapidae; genus Laticauda; species Laticauda laticaudata. The sequence goes on from BHFT01033215.1 coordinate 8,831, forward strand.
TATATGGTACAGGTAGTCCTTGATGTATGGCTACAATTGAGCCCAAAATTTCTGCTGTTAAGCGAGACAGTTGTTTAAGTCATTTTATGACCTTTCTTACCATAGTTGTTAAGTGAATCACTGCAGTTGTTAAGTTACTAACAGGGTTGCTAGATGAATTTGGCTTTCCCATTGACCTTTGTCAAAGAGTTGCAAAAGGTGATCTCAGGACCATCATAAATATGATTCAATTGCAAGCAATTGAATTTTGATCACGTGACCATGGAGATGCTACAACAGTCATAAGTGTGAAAAATGGACATAAAACACTTTTTTCAGTGCCATTGTAACTTTGAATGTTGTCATTAAACAAACTGCTATAAGCTAAGGATTACCCGTACCAGGATACTGACAAACCTTTCACTTCATGGAATTCAACAATAGGATAGGATAATGAAGGAATGGGAAGACAGGAAAGAATTTAAGGACATATTTCTATGAGAATGTGGTAACTCTTAGTACATGTTTTGGTAAAATGTCTTACAAAAACTGAACAAATTCACTCAGTTACAGTTATTAAAATAATGTAGTTCATAATGTATTCAAACTAGAGCTTATTATTTTAATAAAATCAATTTATAATTACAAAAGATGATTTTTTGGGGGGGGGGAATCACTCTGAACCAAAAAAAATGGTACGTTGAAACAGAATCTTTTCTATATATCCCTTGTGTAAATTGAACTGCGTGTACTGAAGTATGTTATGTCAGTTCTGAGTGAAGCCTGCAGGCTGAATCTATGAACGTATAATACAATGTTTTTTTAAGAAAGTACACAAACAACTTAGAAATGTTGCATGCCAAATTATATGTCTTTGACAATAGTGGCCTTACATATTCTAGGTGCTTGCTCATAACTCATCCCATAAATAGAATTAGTACCATGCCTATAAAGTTTCTTACTATTAGGCTTCTTTGTATTAAAAGTCCTCAAATATAAGAGCATGGGGGGGGGGAGGTTTAGTTTAGTAAATTCAGGTGAGACCTGTCTTTTCAGCAGTGGCAAACCAGAAGCCTAAAAAAGGACCTCCAAGAAGTCCAAAAGTAGGGCAATAGCACAGTAGTTCCTTCTCACTGTCATTCATCAGTGATAGGAATGCAAAGAAGTACTGACTAATAGCCACTGAAACTTCAATTAATACGTCTAATCCTCTTTTGAACTTTCTGAGTTAGTAGCCATTACTCTTTCTTCTACAATCTTAAATAAGTACATTGGGTATACAAAATGTTTTTTGGCTTTGCCAGATTCAAAACTCCTGTCATTCAAGTTTCACTGGAAGGCATCATTCTATTCTTATCAGAACAACCCAACAGGTGAAAGTCTCTATGTAATTTACAATAAAATACATTAAACAATGCAATTTGAATAAAAGCATACACAATGAGCAAAAGGAAAACTCTATTTGAATTACACAGCAGCAAGGTTTCAACTGTATAACTCCCGTACTATTTTACATGCCAAACAACTACAGGTAGACTTCGACTTACGACCACAATTGAGCCCAAATTTTGGGTTGTTAAGTGAGATATTTTTTAAGTGAGTCTTGCCCCATTTTATGACCTTTCTTGCACAGTTGTTAAGTGAATCACTGCAATTGATAAGTTGTTAACCCGGTTGTTAAGTGAATCTGGCTTCCTTATTGACTCTGCTTGTCAGAAAGCTACAAAAAATGATCACATGACAGCAATGGACATAGGTATGAACCAGATGCCAAGCGCTTGAATTTTGATCACATGATCATGGAGATGCTACAAAATGTGTAACTGTGTAGAACGGACATAAGTCACTTTTTTCAGGGCCGTTGTAACATCATATGGTCAGTAAATGAACTGTTGTAAGTCGAGGACTACCTGTACACAACATTATTTTTGTAAGAATCAGCTTTTTTAATGCACATATTTCTGTATATCTGAGTAACTGGATCTTTTATTATATAAATAACATTAAAAAAACAGCACTATCCACTGAACACTATAGACCTTGTAATAGCCAGCCTCAGCTATTTTAACATTTGGAGAGGAAAACTGCATTTCATAAAAAACACCCCAGATTCCCTTCTTCTCCCTTCCAATAGAGAGAAGTCCAAAGCTGTAAACAGCACCATCCCTGAGAAATAGTGTTTCATATTTCATTATAAATCCAGTTTTCACCCCAAGCTTATTATTGCCAGAAATGGTAAATGAAATTGTTTCACAGCCAAAATCACATCATTTCTTGGAAATTAGAATCCAGCCAATAACGTTGAATGTATTCCACAGTTGGAAGAAGCAAGATTGGGAATAATTGCTTCCCAAAGCCTATAATTAAATTTATACATTGCATTAGGATCCGTGGTGGTGCAGTGGTTAGAATGCAGTACTGCAGGCTCATTCTGCCGACTGCCAGCTGCCAGCAATTTGGCAATTCAAGTCCCACCAGCGCAAAGTTGACTCATCCTTCCATCCTTCCGAGGTCGGTAAAATGAGGATCCAGATTTTGGGGAGCAATATGCTGACTCTGTAAACCACTTAGAGATGTCTAATAAAGCACTGTGAAATAGTATATAAGTCTAAGTACAATGTCATGATTTCCTTAACCATAATTGGTTGACTAAGCCACAATTGGATTAGTTTGCACAATGTTCTATACCATTAACCATGCTTTAGTTGGACCGATTCACTGAATAAAACTAAATCCAACATTACAGCCTTAGAAAATAATTACTAGTTAAAATAGACATTGTAGCAAATGCCAATGAACTAAAGATTTCCTTCTGAATAAACATGTATGGCGTTTTACTTCACAAAAACTAAATTCCAATACAGCAGTTGGTTGCTTCCTATGTACAAATGGGATTTAAAACAAAATACTTTTATTGTGGATTGGCTTCAACTTAGATTTCCACCCTTTTTGCTCAATGGATCTTATTTTTTATTTCTTTCCTTGAGTCAAGCAGCATTTGATAACAACTAAATGTAATCAGCGCTCAATGGTGTATGTTTGGGGGGGGGGGGGNTTGGGGGGGGGGGGAAGAGAAGGATAGAGCTTTTGCCTGTCACATTTTCAAAGAATTGTGCCTTTATAAACATTGTTATGACAGAATGTAGCCACTGCCTTAAAAAAAATTAGTTGATGGTTTGTAAAAAGATCAAAAGAAGGAAATGCAGGTTATCTACCTCTTCAAACACACATTTCTCTCTGCCTGTATTTTCAAGACAGACTGAACAAAAAGCCATTTTTCTTCCACTATTCAGGTTACTGCATGTTTTTTTGGGTAATCTTTTTAGAAGAGGTTTGCTACTGTCTCCTTTCTAGGGCTGAGACAAAGTGACCAGCCCAAGGTCACTGACCTGGCTCTGTGCCAAAGGCAGGGCTAGAATTACCTGTACTTATAAGTAGCTTCACAGAGATTTCCAGTGCATCTATTTAGGGATGTTCTATTGTTCTATTCTGGAAAATGTGACCTTGGAGGTCTTCTAGTCCAACCCCCTGCTTAGGCAGCAAACCCTACACCACTTCAGACAAATGGTTATCCAACATTTTTTTTTTAAATTTCAGTGTTGGAGCATTCACAACTTCTGGAGGCAACTTGTTCCACTGATTAATTGTTCTAACTGTCAGGAAATTTCTCCTTAATTCTAAGTTGCTTCTCTTCTTGATTAGTTTCCACCCACTGCTTCTTGTCCTGCTCTCAGAAGCTCTTCTTTGTGCTAGCTCCTGAGATATTGGAACACTGCTATCATGTCTCCCCTAATCCTTTTTTTCCATTAAACTGGACATACCCAATTCCAGCAACTGTTCTTTATATGTTTAGCCTCCGGTCCCCTGATAATCTTTGTTGCTCTTCTCTGCACTCTTTCTAAAGTCCGTTTTACATCGTATTGGATTGCACTAAGATTTTTTGGAAAAATTAACTTCAAGGTCAGAGTAGTCTGTTTCAAAATCAGTTCTATTTCTGAACACTGGAACAGCCCTTTTTGAGAGAAATGCTCCATGATTATATATTAGACTCATAGCAACATTCATTATCTCCTGTTTATGTCATGGGATTTATTTTTTTTTGCCTCCAAGTTGTTGTGTATCTAATATCTGACACTGGATATTGAGTGAGAGCTCGTTAAGAAATAGGTTAGGTTCTCCCACTCAAATGAAAGACTAGTTTAAGTGGCTAAGGGGGCATAGTCAGCCCTTCTCTATTTCTAAAAAAATTGGCATCTCATTAGCTTTGATCCCTAGATAGAAATAGCTCAAGCTGCTAGCAATTGTTTTCTTCTTTTCCAAAATCTCTGCAGTAAGTGGAACAAGCCAAGCACATTTGACTTGTGGTGCAGTGGACGGGGAACACCAGGGAACGTAATCCAGAGCAGCAGAAATGAAGTCATCATCTCCCTATTGGGAGATCCTTTTTGCTTTGGCAAGTAGATGAGATGATATTGCTGTGCATGGCAGATGAGCATTAAGAGAGCCAAAGAATGAGAATAATTATGAAACTTAGTCAAGGTTTCCCTTTCGCCCTCCTTTTTTGGATGGAATTACTATTTCATGTTAGCAGTTTCAACAGTAACACAATTTGTGAGATTGCTTGCATTTTTTAATTTAAAGGGAGCAGTTCTCAGCCCAGCAGCTGAGGTCTTTTCAAAATCACAGAAACTTTCCCAGTTGAATCTGTGCAGTTGAGCCATGAAAGATTATTTCAATATATAATCACAGAAACAAGATTACTATATACAGAGATGGAAAAAAATCATGATTACTCACTATGAAGGTATAGTTGCTAAAACTGCCAGAATTTGCTGAGAAAGACAAAGTGACTTTTTTGATTAGAGAAAGCACAATATCGTACATTTACTGGTGACTGGAAACTCCTTATGGACTTTTTGCATAAAAATGAACTTGTGATTTATGGTTTTGGTAATTACACAGGATAATTATAGAAAGAAGAGAGTTATGGTGGGACTTTAGAGAAAGAGATTAAAATATAATTCTACTTAATTACTGTGAAGAATTATTGGAAGCCACTTTAGAACTTTGTATTTTTCTTTAAACCTTTTTCCTTTTTTAAAAATCTTTTTTCTTATTGCATTTTTTCTTTTATTTCCCTCTTTTCTTTTCCTTTTATTTATTTTAGTTAGTATTAATTCTTAATATTGCTGATAAAACTTTCAATGACAATGATATATACAAAAAAGAGTATTGGCCATAATAGCTCCTAGTTTTCTTTTCAAGACAAATAAGTAAGTTGACCAACACCACCTTCTAATTTAGATGGGTTAAATGAACTTTTGGTCCATATTCTGACTTAACACCTAATAAATGTATGAGAGACCCTCTAAATGTTTTAATTTGGAATGCATACATATTTGCATTTTATACACATGTGCAGAACTGTTCATTGCATTCTATGTGTTCATAGATACTTTCATTTAAAAAATTGACTCTTTGGTATTTGGGTCTAGATATATTGAAAGAAAGAAAAAGCAAAGAAAAACAGTTACGTTATGACTTGTATCAATAACATTTTATAACAAAAAGAAAAATAGAAATTCAGAGTCAATAGATCTTTTGTGGAAGCTAGAAACTACGTATATTTTAATATACATTACATTAGAGTCTAGAATGGTCTTTACTGCAGAGCATCACAAGCAGAATTGTTATAACTCTAAAACATTCTCATTCTGAACAGTTATTTCTTGAATTTGTCATGTACATGCATTCTTTTTCAGGACTAGGGACAGCTCCATGCTGGGTAACCCATATCAAATAACCATATTTAATGCACATTATGTTTGAGCTCAATACCCAATATTCACAAGGAAATATTAGAAATTGAATTGTATTGGAAACAATATTTTCAGTATAGTATTCAGTTTGCTAATTTCTGGATACAACCTACATTTAAGTTTGAGGAATATTTCAATGCCCAATCAGCTGAGGCAATCAGTTCTTCGAAATTATGGTATCATATATCTCCTAAAGAGACTGAACAAGAAATCACTAATGGGTTCCCTTAATTCTGGAAATAAGTTGCTATTTTGATGATCTTTATAAAGAAAAAAATAAGAACATTTATATTATTTGTGGATATCATGATTCACTTACCACTTATTAAATGCTGCCAAGTACAAAGAACAAACTGCTGCCATTAAATTGCATTCCAGGTTCATGGATTGGTTTTGAAATGAATAAAATTATCATGAATGGAATTTATTGTGAAATAATTTGCTGCATTACATTCAGCAGGCTATTTCACTCAGTAGATCCACTTTCATTCATGAAGACTTAGGGTCAGATTATTCTTGAAAGTAGCACAGCAAGGAGAATGTTCAAACTTAAATGAATTATTGCTTTCCTTCTTATTCTGGAAGTAAAGAAAAGGATTTATACAGCAGAGAAAAAACAATTGGGTGGGGACAGATATGAAAGTACTTTGCAAGTATTTTAAGTTTCACAGAAAGTTAAGATACGTTCTCGCTCATATCAGAGTTCAGAATATGATATACCATAACAATCTTAAAGGTGAACTGAATGCCACAGAAAAACAATTCAACAGAACTACTTGTGTGATTGGGAGGTAACACCCCTTGTTTTCAACAAACGTTGAAAACAAAGGTTTGGGGTGCTGGATTTTTTCACTGATAAGAGCTTTGGAGTTGATGGCCCACATGATCCCATTCCACTGTATGACTCTATGTCTATTTCCAAGCAATCAGTCTTGGGATTTTTGTAGGATTGGTCTTTTTTTAATGAAATAAACATGTGCCAGAATTCTTATGCTATGTAAATATTTTATAGAAGGAACACATCCTTTGTATGGAGCTGGTATACAGAGACAACAAAGCATTTCACTGGCTATTTATCATCCCCCTGAATTTCATGCAATACCAGTGCTGTGACAAAGCACAGATGTCAAAACTGTGAAAGGTAAGCCAGCAATGACCTCATTGTCCAAGAAAATGGGGTTATTGATGGCAACCCAATATCATATTACGTCCTGTGCTTTCTCTTAAGGCCAAGTAGAAATGCAATGGAAACAGTAGTTTCTACTCTCCCTCCCCTGCCGTCTCCTCAGCCCTAAATGAGAAGGTATAATTGTATCCAAGAGACTTTAATCTTCTGATTTCCACTGACCATATGGGAAGACAATAGGCTGATAGATCTAAATGTACTAATAGATATCTCTTAATTGTTTTATAGTAACAGTGAAGCAAGTTCTTGCCTGGATGTATCCCCAAGATTTTTGCATGACCGTAATTCATTTCTCACTCTACCTTTAAATGTGTAAGTGCCTAAACAGGGTCAGGATATTTTTTTTTAAATGTAATATTTAAAATTTAAGACATAGTATTTTTATCACTACTGTATAAAGATACATATAAAAAGTAACCTTGAGTAGCGTGGAAATGTTATTTTTTAAAGATATTAAAACAAACAGTAAGAGCCCTTGGCCAAATTTGGGACTTGGGTGTTGTCTTGAAACTTCCAACTTCTGCTTAGAATAAGCAATATTCCACAATCGTTAGCTTTTATAAAATGAACAGTAGATCAAAACAATCCTAACACAATAAGAGATCAAAGTAATGCTGAACCTGATGGAAAAGATAGATCACACCAGCCAAATAGTAAGGATTGCTTGAAGTGTGTAGGTGACCCTGCCCTTACATTGGTGTTGCATTGTACACCAATGAGGAAATGATCAGATGTTCACTGTGCCTGTCCACAATTCTATGTAATTCCTGCTGATAATGAACAATGTCCCTATTTTCCTTTCTTGTATGGTTTTTTTGGTCTCTAAACCACATTTAAACCAGACTAGCCTTGAAATCTTCAAAGACTTCTTCAGGAAGAGAATGTGCTTTATGAAGCAGGAAATATGATTAATCTATAGCAATAGCAGCAGCAGTAGCCTAAATGTTTAAAGTGTTTAATGCATAAAATCTTTGTTAAAAGGCCAGGGAGAGCTAAAGGAATTTCTAGTGATGTGTTAAAGACTAAGTGAACCACTTGGCAGAAGACGTTTTCAATTTTGGGAAATGCCTGGAAATAATCGCAGTCGTGGTGGAATACATGCAAATCTTGCATGTATAAATATGGCTTCTCCAGCATTAGATGATATCAAAAAAACCAAAGGTGATCATTGAGAAAAATGCCATTATGTATTAATGAGCATTAGTCATTGTGATATGTGCTATACTTTGATCTTTGCTAGTTGATTACCATGTACAGTACATAGATAGGGAATGCAGAAAAAGCAATTCATAAATAATATCTCTTGCTGCCCAGAAGAAATCAGCAATAAATAGGATTGTTCCAAGAGATTTGTTGCCTGAATGCCTTGGTCATTTTCCTACATAGAAGAATCACAACATGAATCAGCCTGGGGCAGTTCAAATAAGCACAGCAAGCCAGCTGGGATGGAATGCAGTGAGGAGGTGGACTCCCAGAAGGGTGTGTGTGCATTCCAGAAGAGTAAGGAACAATGTGTGAGAGAAAGAAGGTAGAGACAATCTCTCCCAAATAGTTCATACATCTTGCAAATGCAAGATTTTTCTGTATTTTTATAAAGTAAATAAAGAACTCAACATGGAAGAATAGCTATATGTCATTCTTGGTTTTGGGCCTGACACCAGCTTTAAGGGGATTGCTCCATGTAGTTCATAGAATATACCCAGCTTTGATCTGAAATGGTTTGATCTGAAATGTGGGAAGGAACTTGGAGCAAAGAGATACTGCCTAGGGAATGGTCAGATAAGAGATAGTCGGCAGCAGGTTAATGGGCAGGGAAAGAAGCTCAGAAAGGACCTTTCCTAGTTTCTCAGGCTGTAAATGAGACAGCAGGATGTGTATGTTCAGACTTCTAAAATACTATTAATATAGCCTTACAATAAAATAGAATTATCTCATTTGGTCATATTTCCTGTCTAGTCTACCTTGGAAGGCTGACATATCCCTCCCATTAATAGCTCCTGTTTCATTCTTCCTAATTGCCTGACCTTATTCTTTATTTTACCTCCAAAGATGGAAAATAGTTAGGAGATATTTGCCAGCCTTCTGTTCAAACTACACCAATCCAATTTACAGTCTTTTTGAATAGAAGGAAATGAAGAGTGTTTATGTCTTGGTCATGTTCTCCTCTCTTGCAACAGTTCACCATCAGATATCCTTGGAGTTTATATTAGGAAAAAATAATAATTAGGTCACCTTCTGTTTCTAGGCAGAATTTGTCAATTCCATTGCTTCCAGTGGCAATGGAATGCACAGACCCTTGATTGGTAAGATGAAAGGAGTGGGAGAAAAGAGAAGTATGCATGGAAATTATTTTGAAGGTAACAAGAATATTAAGATGTTTTTGTACTTTAGCCTGAGCAACAGTGCACAGAACTGTTCACAGGCAACTTTAGGCAGAAAAGACTTTGAAATCCACATTGAACAAGAATGTACATATAAATGATCCTAAATTAATAGCTTTATTTCTACTAATGAAACCCAGGGAAGACATTTTGGTAAATTCTCAGTTATACACAACTCTCCTCCCCTTACGAAGCATAAATAACTAAGAGATTATTGTCTTTAAGAGTCTTCCTCAAGAAAGGGAAAAAAGAAGACGAGACCTGTTTCAGAATATATAGCATTGAGAATGTTCCAGGATCAAGAAGGGATGCAGATCATGTGATCTGCAGTATTCTAGGGTAACTAAAGAACCAGAGTTTTCTATGAGGCTAAACCTTCAGCTTAGATGAGTTTACTGATTGTTCCTCTGGCTATACTCTGGTAATATATTGAATCCAACTACTTTTCTCTAAAAATTTACAGTCCTCCATTTTTTTATTTTACTTTTATTTTGCTGAGATATATTTCCTAATACATGTTCAAACAGACATTTCTCTCATTAGCATTTAGGATTGCTGTAATCTTGCAGCTTGCTACAGATAGCCAATATACATTGTTTACTAGCTGCTGGGCTTAAAGTACCTTTGACTTTTCCTCTTTTAATTAATTGAAGTGACAAGTTTCCTCTTTTTGACCTTAGGCTTAAATCTCTGGTTGAGAGGTGGAAAAGGTTGTGGTAGGAGCAATACCAGTGGCCAGAATTCACCAAAGACCTCAGAATATGACCCTGAAATCATCCAGTAATAGGAAAAGTAAACAGGAATGAACATTTCTGCATTCCTATATATATTTCAGTGCACATATACATTGGAATATAAATATGAATGTATAAATAAAAATCTTGCATGATGCCTGCCTTCCTCCCTTTATCAAATTAGGTTTAGTAACTCCAGAGGAATCAATCTTGGAGATCTCCCTGACAATAAATGTTTTTATGTGACACTTTGTATATGTGCATGTGTTTATGTTTGTCTGTCTGAAGCCCAGCTCCAAAAGAAGGGCTAGGGCAGGATACAAAATTGATATAGGTTGAATAAAGACTGATTAAAATTAATTGCTTATAAAATAAATGACCCCATTTATGAATCAAGAAATATCTCTCTTATATAGAAATCAGTTTCGCATACAGAAATATATAACAGTGCATTCAACCTGTAATCCAGCAGAAGCTACAGAAAAGGAGGAAAAATATATAGGATGGGAATGAGGGAAAGAAAAAGGTACTAAGAGAAAGAAGAGAAACTGGATGAAGATGCAGAAATAGGCAAAGGAATGAAGAAAGGTAAGTCCTGATTAAGTGTTCAAAAAGAGTTTAAATTCAGCCATCAAAGCAGGCCCTCTATATAAATGACTAATTTTCAAAAGCTTCCAACTATTTTTACTTTACACCCTATCTATTTCTCTCATCAACTTTGAGATCACTGGACACCTCCCTACTCTAAAATTATATACGGCAATAAATGTTTGCCTTATTTAAGATAAAGGTTCCCCTTGCACATACATGCTAGTCATTTCCAGCTCTACTCTGAGGGAGAGGAGGAACAGCCGACAGGGAGTGAAAGTGTGGCTCTGGAGGTTGTGGAGATGGCTGGGGAAGGGCAGAGGCTGGCTAAGCAGTCAGAGGACCCAGGCCCATCCCCTATCCATCCTAGGGCATGCAGGGAGGAGAGGATAAAGGAGAGACGTGGTCTTCTCAGGAGAAGAGGGCCTTGATTCTCTTCATGGGCTGCAGGTGTGAAAACTGAATAAGAGTTTGGACCTGCATAATGGCAAACACTGGAAACAAATCGTGTAAATATCTCTAGTTTATAGTTCCTCTCTGAGTTTGGCGTCCTTCCCAGTGTGATCTGTGGACATCCTCCAGCCCTTATCTTGCTTGGTTTGTGTTTTTGCCTTCTTTGTGTAACTGTGTGGCAGGTTTTTTTTGTCTTCCGTCAAAGATATTTGAAGCTTGGAAGCAAACTGAAGGAATAAAAGGGGCTTCACCTGTTTTCTGTGACTGTGTTTGTTTTGTATCCCACCCTGGGTCATCACAGGGGTGGTGCTCATCTCTGTTACAAAGCCGAAGAGCCAGCACTGTCCATAGACATCTCTGTGGTCTCTGTGGCCAGCATGACTAAACGCCAAAGATGCATGGAATGCTGTTACCTTCCCACTAAAGTGCTCCCTATTTTTCTACTTGCATTTTTACATGCTTTCGAACTGCTAGGTTGGCAGAAGCTAGGACAAGTAACAGGAGCTCACTCTGTTACTCAGTGCTAGAGATTCAAACCACTGCTTTCTGATTCGACAAGCTCAGCGTCTTAGCCACTGAGCCATCGCATCCCCTAATATTTACTGTCAAGTAAATATGGCAAATATTCTTTGTGTGTGTGTGTATGTGCCACAACAAGCTATCTATGGATCTGCACTTCTACATTTGACAACTATTTCTTCTTGTCTGAACTGGGGATATATTGAGAAATGGCCGAAAGAATAAAATGGATTGAAGGTTTCAGTCCAAATTGCAATTTACCCTTTAAACATTTGGGCAAACTTAGACAAATCAGTAGGCTCTCGATTTTGTCATTTAAGAGGAATAAAAAGATATTACAAAGTGGCAGTTCAGAAATCGGTGAAAACATATATTAGAACTTCAGGTAGTCAGAAAGTGATGAAGGTCCGCAGTAGAAATGAGAATTACAAACCAGCCAGTCTGACATCAATACCTGGAAAGATTCAGGAATGATGTTGTTTTAAGAACCTTGAAAACAATGCAGTGATTACAGAAATATTTGACAGTAACTTCTCATGACACTCTGATTAGGAAGCCAGTTATTTATAGAATGCATGGTATGCCTATTATGTGGTAGTCACAGCTGACTTGGAAACCATTTGGTGAGAGCTTATCAAACAGAACTGAATTATCAAATGAGATGTTATATCAAGTGAGATTGTCTGGGACGCTATACATCTTATTCATGACCTATTTTTCTTGTTACCTTCTGGGAGGAGGGCTTTGTGGTATCCGAAGCAGAACATCCAGATAAAGTCAGTTGTGTTCCATATAGTGTATTATGTATGTATATAGGAATATATATGCTTACATGTACTTTCTTTTGAGAGAAGGCAATAGATTTTCATTTTTAATGTGTAGTAAAAAAAGAGAATCATGGTTATCTTATCTAACCTTACCTTAACCTACCCCACCTTACATTACCTATCATTTCATACTTGGCCAAGTATTCTTTAATGTTTTCACAATTAATGACTTTGATAAAGAAGTAGAAGAAATGCTTATCAAATTTACAGACGATGCAGAACTGGGCAGAGTTAATATTCTAAAAGGCAGAAATAAAGTTTAAACTAATCTTGACAGTTTAGGGACGTGGTTTGAAAAATAACTACAATGAAATTAATAAGAGACAAATTCAAAGTTAATCACTTAGAGGGAAAATCAATTTGAAAGATACAGCAGGGGATGCCAGACTAAGTATATGAGAAAAATATATTGTAATTGAAGTGAATATGTATCACTAGCAAGACATTGTTGCTGAAATGGCAAATGTAATTTTAGATTGCATAAATTATCTAACTTAGGCTGCACAAAACCAGATGACCTGTGCACTATCAAACTGTTAAAGAACTCTATATTTCTTAGCTGTCAATTAATAGTCATCTAGATTTTTACAGCTTAAGTTATTATAGAAAAGTGAATAAAATAAGACTTTCCATATCAAGGGGTGAGTTTCACTTCATTCTATATTGTTCAATACGTGCTTGAATACTGCCTCTAACATTCGGCTCGCAATATTGAGAAAGATTCACAGAAATTAAAACACTGGGTAAGAAGATCAAACATAATAAGCAGGGGATTAGAAACCCTATTTTAATTAGAAAACTGGCATTTCAGAAAAAATGACAAAATGAGAATACAATAGACATTTAAAGTAGCGAAGGGATGTCCCCAAAAGAAGTTAAGGCTTGTTTTCCATGGTACCAGTTTTGGGATGGGAGTTGGGTTCATTGGTCTACATGCCTGTTTTCAACCTTAAGTCATAGGAAACACTGATACTGACTGGTGTAATTTCGTCAGGATCGCAGGAAGACATTTTTCATCTGTACCTGCAGATACTGGAGATTGCAATTTAGACATTCTGCATGTGAAGTGTATGTTCAGCTATTCCACTTTAGTCAAGTCTCCTGAGATTGTGCTAAGAGATGATCCATAAAGTTGACTTCATTCACCTGGTTTGGGATTTCCAATGACCCTTTAGTGGTGTATATATGTGTTACTTATAAATGAATTATTTACTTATAAATAAAGGCAAGTAAATGAAGCAGGAAAAAGAGTTTGAAATACTAAGACACTCTTAATCAGAGAAAGTTTCACTGCTAAGTTGATCTGGAATCTTTCACACATTATGCTATATTTTTTATTAACAAGATACCTTATTTTGTGGAAGAGATTTTCTCGAAGCTTAGAAAGAGAAGAAATCTTCTACCTTGACTCTGGGAAGTATGTTTACTCTGGATTACTGATTATACCCAATTAGTTATCTCTGTGCTGAGATGTTGTCAAGGTGCTTTTGCAATTTCTGGAAACTATAGGAGCTAAGATGGGGAGGATCAGAGACAATTTCAACCCTAAGAAGACTGAGTGGCTGATATTTGGAGGATTTCTTAGATCTGTGCGTTCAATAAGGTTGTTTCTGAATGGGATGGCATTTCCCAGACAGCTGATGGGCAATTATAGACTATTTCTATTTTCTTGAGTCCTCCTTGTGTACCAACTATACCTCTTTTTAGATTAGAAAGCTGTATTCATGCTTTGGTCACCTTTTAGACTTTACATGGAAGTGCTTTAAAAACTACTTGGAAAACTTCATTATTTACTGAAATACATGCTCAGGGCACTGGGAATTCCAACAACCAATGTTGGAAGAAAGATACAACACTGACTAAATCAGATTGGGAATTTGAACTTGCAGAATCTGAAGCAATGGCAAATACACCCAGAATAGAAGTTTAACCGAATTCAAGCAAGGATGTTTTCCATATCGAGTACTTCATGTGGCAAGCGAAATATAAACCCAATATAGTTTTAAGGTTGTCTAAATATTTATAAACACTGTAAATTGATCAGAATATAAAATGAGGGAAGTTAGAAGTTAAATATCTATCTACTATTTTCCAAGCTGCTCAATTTTTCCTTTTTTTTTCTTTTAACACTTCTAAATAACAACAAAGAGAAGAATTTAATATTATGTATTAGTTTCAAATACTGAAATCTTTCTCCTAAAATAACTTTTTCTATTTTATCACTGTTATATTTAGAATTAACAGTACAATTTCAGCAACCCTATGTTCATTACATTTTAGAAATCACATTTAATACTGATGTACACTTCCCCTCTTCTTTAAATGTTTAATTTATCTAATTTATCACAGTGTTAACAATTTCTAGTTGCATAAATACCACTGTACCTAGTTATCATCAGTATTCTATAATGTATTCTTTGCATTTTATAATGCAATAAAATAATTCATTTGAAAAAAAAAAGTTACTTGGAAGGTGTAACTGGTCCAGAATGCAATAATAAGGTATTTATGGGTATGACTCTGTATGTCTAAGTAGAACATCTACTTCAATAGCTGCACTGACTCTCAGTTTCCCTCTGGGTTAAATTCAAGGTGATGGTTATTGCCTGTAAAGCCTGCATGGCAGAGGGTTGGTTTATTTATGGAACTACCTTTCTCCAAACATTTCTGCTCCTCCCACAAGAGGTATACTAGGCCTCTTTATTACACAATGCCATCTAATGAGACCTAAGAAGCATGTTTCCTCTGCAATTCCATCTGCCCTATGGAACAATATATTCTTTTAGATTCAGTCCCTGGTAATCCTTGGGGCTTGAAGACGTTCTCTATAGTCTGTTGGCTGAGCCAGTTTTAGTGTCTTAAAATCCATGCGAAGCCCGAATTGCCTTCTTCTATTCTAAAGTATGCCTCCAAAGAGCTGTAGACGCCTTACAATAAAAAGGGCGTTGGCACTAACCTGATACGCCCATTCTCTGTGAGCTGTAAAGAGCATCCAGAAGTGGGAGGTGCTTCAGTCTCTTCTGGAAAGGCT
>BHFT01033216.1:0-22328 GCA_004320025.1 Laticauda laticaudata
ATGAACCAATCCAATGCTTAGTCTTTTAGCCAATCAGATTGCATAGTTTGGAGTATACCATTTTATACAGAACAATGTGGATGGCTGATAATTCCTGCTTATGTGGCTCGTGATTAGGAAAAATGGGAAATTCTATTCAATAAAACCTAGCATTTAATTTTGGGGTTTGGAAAAGGTTAGAATACTGCTGATTATGGCTGTTTGAATTAACACTCACCCCTCAATAGTCTAGGCTTACTTTCATATACGGGGGCTGGAAACCCCTGGTCATTTTCACTGCAGATTTTAGATTTCCTATATTATCCTAGTTAATAGAGAGTCAAAAGATTGCTCTCCATCCTGTGATATGCTGACCTGCTGACATGGGATAATGTAAAATTTATGAATGAGGAAAGGGAAAATCCAGAGTTGCATTTTCCAAGCCCAATCAGATTGTTTTTTTTGTTAAGCAAGAAAACTGCATAACAATGAGCCACAGTTTGGAGAAAAATATGCAAAAAGAATCAGGCTGTTATCCTTCAACATCATTATGGTTCTGCATAGATTTGAATATAATTTATTCAACATGCCTTCTATATAAAAACATCATTTATTTTTTACTTTGGATAACAAGTTAATATATTTCATTTAACCAAGCAAACTACATCTGTTTACATTGGCCTTGGGATTTGTCTAAAATTGTTTGTTTCTTGTTTGTTTTTTCTTCCTTTCATAAGCAGATTCCTCTGTCCCTTTCACAATTCTACAAGCTGAAATTGTTAAGAATTTGAATAAGAATCTTTGCAATTGCAAAGCATTTCTGAGAGTACTTTGTTCTCAGATCAAAGAAATATGCTTACTCAGTGAGCAATATTAGGATGCATATTTGTCTGTACATATGGAAGATCGTAAAGCTGAGAATCCTGAAAGATTTATTGATTTAGGCAAATGCGTGCTGCTGCTGTAATTACTGGACTCTAGGTAGGTAAACAATATATAAACAGACAGTAAAGAGAAAAAGGATAAATGAGGATAAACAACTTATAATGCTTGAAACGTGACAGCTTGTAACAATGCACATTCTTAATCTGACAAGACAGGCCAAAGGTTCAGTTCCTTCTACTTCAGGACCAGCAATAATGTTCTCCTGGGGCTAGCAATGTTATTGCAGCATTAGGTCAGACTCTGCATTGTCTAGAGCAGGGGTTCCCAACCTGGGGTGCTCGCACCTCCTAGGGGTACAAGACGATATTCCAGGAGGTGTGAGAAAAGTCCAGGTAAATAATAGGATATTGGCTATATGTTGGCATTTTTATTTTCTTTTGCAATGGACTAACTTTGTTTTCATTTTAGAGTTAAGTATCGTTATTTAGTGGCCGTCACATACATAGCTGAAAAGATCCAATCCTACCATATATTTACTATATATTTCAGGGCACGAGGTTCAAGTGAAATTTCTTTAGGGGTGCGGGGCGAAAAAAAGGTTGGGAACCACTGGTCTAGAGCATGAAGCTAAAGACAAAAGTTTGATGATTGTTGAAGAAACAAACTGGAAAAAAATAGTCATATAAATTGAGTGGGACATTTCAAGCCATGGGGCACACATCCACAAATCTTTCCTTAGGAAAGGAATTAGGACCTTCCCTTTCAGTCACACCTTTTGAAATGAACCAACAATTACTTTACTTTCTGTTTTCAGTTAAGTATTATTCACATTTAACTACATTACTATAGGATGAGAGGTGGGCTCCTTTTGCTTTGCACATCCTTGGGATGGAAAAATGAAATATAAATTGAATCAATCACAAAGTTAAGATGCCTAAAGAGTCTCAATCTTTGAAGTGAGCTGACCATTCAGTTCTGGAGTGACAGATTAATACCATTTCTGGACCTTTTCTCTGTTTTTTTTCCCTTGAGATATGTTTTTTGTTGTGATACTACAGAACCATAAAATTCGACAGGTTCGAAAAATCAGAAACATGTTGTCTGAGCCCATATGCCAGGGAAGTCAAACTCAAGACCTGCAGGCTGCATCCAGCCCACAAAGTGCTTAAATTTGGCCTGCATAACCGGCCTGGAAATATCAAGGGAGTGGCCCACGGTGCTTCTGGAGGCTAAAATGGACTGTGTATGCCTCCCGCCGTGACTCATTTTCACCCTCCATGGCCTCCTGCAGTACTCTGTCGGCTAAAACTGGGCCAAAAAACTGGGCCGAAAATGGGCCGAAAAACAGACTTAAAACAGCCAAAAAACGGGCCCAAAACAAGGGCGAAAATTGGCCATGTGCACCATTTTGGCCAGCAGAGTGCTGCAGGAAGCATCCGTGTCCCCCCTCTCCATCGCTGGCCCACAGGGAACTACAATGCTGATCCGGCCCTTGAAGAAATCCAGTTTGATACCCCTGCCATATGCAATGCATGAATCAATTATTTTGAGAGACAGCCATCCAGCCTCACTAAAAGGATGTGCTCACCATTTCCTGTGGTAATCTATTCCACTATTGAACAGCTCTTGAAAACCATTTGATCTTTTTTTCTGATCAACCAAGATCTAATTCTTTTTTTACTGAAATCCATTATTTTCTGTCCTACTTCTAGAACAATTTCTGAACAATTATGCCTCTGCGCACAAAGTTTCAATCTCATCAGAAAAAATCCCACTAGAAATGCTTTCTTCATTTAAAGCTTGTGTTTGACTACTACCCTAGGACTTCTTATAACATAGTATTTGCTATGGAACAATTACTACTGTTTCCATTTATTTTGTTTTATAATGATGTCGATCACACTTTCCCTTCCATTGTATGATACATCTAAATTTTTACTCTTACAGCCAATATAAGAAATGATAGAAGGAAGACTGACTAACTATAAATTAATAATAAAATATTATCCCCCCCCCAATTTTCAGTATTTCAGTTTGAGTTAGTAGGATTTTTAATTCAGGTGGCAGGGTTCCGAAATAAGATCATGTCTTTGCATGATCTTATAATTAGTAAAAATGAACAAAGGAAAAGTTCGATGTGCAATGGAGTCCAGAAAATAATGTATAATATATGACTAATCATTACCAAAAGGCATTTATTATTAAATCTTGCATATTCTAGGATACAAGCAGAAAATTCTAGCTACTCACACAGCACCAGCTCTCTCCCCAGTATAAAATCTACAGTATATTCCTACAAAATGCATGTTTAGGTTATCTGCTTTTTAACTTTCCTTTTTTCTTAACTTACATTATTATGCTTACTATATGAAAAACCAATTACAGAAGCCAACTAGCTTTATAGGAATTATTTAATTTAAAATACTTCTGGGATGTACCACTAGAAGTACATTTTTATCCATAATTTGGTTTCATAGTTTTCTTTTGTCCAAGAAGAAAATGTTTCTACTGTGATGATTTTACTCATCTCTTAATTAGGCTGCTCAATTAGACAGCATTTGATTTGAACATCATATTTTCTTATTGGAATCTATGGGGTAATCATTGGGATAAGATTAAACCTATAGAAATCCAGCTATGTTTACTCTGAGGCTCATAAAAGATGATCTTTTAAAGGCAAAGTTTAACCTGGAAAATATTCTTGGAGATGGTGTCTTACAACTAGGCCAGACAGATAACAGATAATCAGAGTTGGAAGTGACCTTGTAGGTCATCTAGTCCAACCCCCTGCCCAAGCAGGAGACCCTCCACCATTTCTGACAAATGGCAGTCCAATCTCTTCTTGAAAGCCTCCAGTGATGGCGCTCCCACAGCTTCTGAGGGCAAGGTGTTTAATTGGTTGATTGTTCTCACTGTCAGAAAGTTTCTCCTTATTTCCAGGTTAAATCTCTCCTTGTTCAGTTTCCATCCATTATTCCTTGTATGGCCTACAGGCGCTTTAGAAAATAGATTGATCCCTTCCTCACTGTGGCAGCCCCTCAAATATTGGAAGACTACTATCATGTCTCCCCGGGTCCTTCTCTTTACCAGACTAGCCAAACCCAGTTCCTGTAACCGTTCTTCATATGTTTTAGTTTCCAGTCCCCTAATCATCCCGGTTGCTCCTCTCTGTACTTTTTCTTGGGTCTCAACATCTTTTTTGTAATGTGGTGAACAGAAAGATAAGAGAGGAGTTTATGTGGTTCTAAGGCATTTTATCAACCACGTAATTCAGGTCTATTTAGCTCTAATACATGTATGTAAATTTTTATTTGTATGTTTTAAGGGGGGAATTATAACTCTGAATACAGTAGAAGCAAATATTTTTCTTTTTTTTCTTTTCGTGACACCATAATCCCTTACATTGAGTGGAGTCGGGGCAACTGAATGGAGCTGAATATTTATTGGCTGGATACCCTTCCTGTCACCAATGCAGAATTTGCAGCAGATTGTGCCCAGAGAGAAATATATCCATCATTACCTAGGATCGAATTACAGCCTCCTGATTGTGAGGCAAGAGTTCCACCTCTGGCCACTGTACCACTCTGAATACAGTAGAGACTGTGTTACCAAAATATTATACAAGTAATCCTTGACTTACAAAACGTTCATTTACTGACCATTTGAAGTTACAACAGGACCCTGCCCCAAAGCTACTCACAACCCTTTTTCAAAGTTACAGCTGTTACAGCGCTTCTGTGGCCATTCGCTCTTGTGATCAATGGCAGAGATGTATCATTGTATCCCCTTGCCAATTTCCCCCTCATCCTGCCCTACCAGATCCCAAAAGCCACTGGGCCTGTTTTGTCACTCCACTGGATTCCACGTGCTCATCACCACTTCAATCAATAATTGCTAATTTACTTTTCAAAGACCTCAGGAAGTTGGGGTAGGGAAGGAAGACATAGCACAATCCACAAGCACCACTCTTTTTCTGAGTGCAGCTGCAAATTGCTTCAATCCAGGAAGCCCAGCAACAAAGCAGTTTGTGGATGTCCAGCATGATCATGGAAGTGCTGGCTTAGAAAATGATAGCTGCTTGTGGGATCCAAGCAACAGAGAGAGTGCTTCGCTTGTGTTAGTACTAAGCAGTTACTGTGCAGTTCTGAAGTTCCCATGGCTGCTTCCCTGCTGTCATGTGACTGTATTATGGCTGCTAAGCTAGGGCCCCACATTTATGACCATTTGCTGTATGCTGCAGTCACATGACTATGATTTGCTTTTTTGTGGAAACTGGTGTTTACTTTCGGTTTCTGGCCAAAAACAGCCCACAGTGAACAATGGTTTGCTTAACGATTGCAGCATTCAATTAATTAATTCAATTAATAGTGTTCACTTTATAACTGTTGCAAAAAAATTGGATTGGTCATGTGATGACCCAAGTACAACTCTCGCAACTTACAACTGTAATTTTCAGGGTCAATTATGGTCATAAGCCAAGAATTACTTGCACATTTTTCTCTCCCTCCATTGTATTCTGTAAGATCAGTGACCAGAAGTGGAAGGGGAGAAAGCAATAAGTAATGAAAAGACAGGCATGCATTTCAACTATGACACAGTTGAGGGGACAGGCACTAAGAAAACATTACCATCATGAAATAACATCGATGCAACATTTCCCAAGCTATCATCTGAAGCGCAATATAACTTGCCAAACTAGGTCATATCTTGGATACATCCATAATTCCATGAGTATTAAAGCATAAGTGTTCTGTGAAGGCTTGATTCTCCTCTATGGAGTGATGGTAGACTATGCATCATTCCTCTCTCTCTTTAAAGTGGCTTGTGGGAATAATGGTAGGTTACAGTGAAATAATAATATGAGCAAGTTCATTCATCATCCTAATACCGTTACAGTTTGTCTCATAAACAAAGACACACTTTTTATTGCTCACTAGATAATCCTCAATACTGTTAATGAAAAACATTTTAGCTATTTTTCTAATAACTTCTAAAGAAAATAAACTCTTGTCTTTGATTTATCCCCTTCATGACATGTAGTGTTTGCATTATTTAAGGCTGATCATCTCCATAACTCATACCGGAGACAGCTCATTGAATAAGTAAACCAACAAATGAACATAGACTGCTGAGCTCCACCAAGTGAAAAATCAAGAAATAGTTTTATAATTTAAGATGGAGCCTTAAGAACAGCATTCTGCACTTATGATAGACCACAAATGGCTATTGGGCATGCTTTATAGGAAGTCTAGAAGCAAGACAAACTGTTATAGTTTTCTTCCACAGCAAACTCAGCACAAGAATCTCTGATATTGTACAGATAGTCCTTGACTTATGACAAGTTCTGTTGCTGAGTGTGACATTTGTTAAGTGAGCTTTGGCCCATTTTTTGACCTTTCTTGCCATAGCTGTTAAGTGAATCACTGCAATTGTAAAGTTAGCAATGTAGTTGTTAAGTGAATCTGGCTTCCCCATTGATTTTGCTTGTCAGAAGGTCATGGAAGATGAAAGTGAAGATCATCACATGATAATCCAAGACACTTCAACCATCATAAATATGAGTCAATTGCCAAGTAACTGAATTTTGATCACGTGACTATGGGGATACTGCAAGTTGTCATGACCATGAAAATGATCATAAGTCACTTTACATCTGAGTAGCGTCCTTGTGCAGCAAACAGCCTGGTGAATGTTCCCTGGCAGCAACTCAGCTCAGTTGACCAGTGGTGGGCACAATGGAACGGAGCCCTGAAAAGTCGCATGATGGGACTGCAATAACATGCTGAAGGAAGGAAGTTCTTTTATATCATTTCAAAATATATACTTTGTCCCAATCTTTGTTAGGTGTGTGGACAATGTATGGACAACATATGACCAATGTGTGTGGACAATAAAGGGAAAAATTTCCCTTTCCTCTTGGGACAATAGTAGGTTAAGACCATTCAAGGCCATATGAGATCAAGATAAGTCAATGCAATTCAACACTAGAAAAATAAGACTGCCCAAACTGTAGCCAAAGGAAATACCAACTTTTTCAATTCCTCAATTTAGCCGAAATCCTGGGATATCCATCTAAATATTGAATAAATCAAACTCAGAAGTCAAGGGAGGTTAGATAGGTTCTACTATCTATATACATAGAGTGTTTTCCTGGTTCAAGAGGAAAGTCATTTATCCTGTTCTATCCTCCTGGGTATAGCAAAATTAATGCAGTGCTTACTTTGCCAATGGATATCCCTTCCTCAGTATAAAATTAAAGACATAAAATACCAGTCCTCCATAAATAGAAAATATTAAGCATAAATCTTTGGTTATATGGTTAAATTTCTCAATGCCTGTAGAAAAAAATCATTTTATTTTAATGCAAAGAATGAAATAAAACTAAAAATGCTCCCAATGTACTCTGAAATAAGCAGGTGTTTGACCTAAGTAAATCACAGGGGAATGTCTCAGCACTATTATGCAAGTTTCATGTTCTCCCCTTCTGCACGTTAAAAGGATCAGTGCATTGATGCACTTGTTTGCTATCCTGCAGTGAATTCTTCCTATTAAATCTCTAGTCATCAACAGCAGGGGTCTCCAACCTTGGCAACTGTAAGACTTGTGGACTTCAACTCCCAGAATTCCTCAGCCAGCAAAGTTGTCAACGTTGGAGAACCCTGATCTACAGTATATAAAATTTCTTTTTGGAATACCACCCCAGAACATCATATGAAAGTGATCATATTCAAATTAATTGAAATAAGTTTAATTAGCATCACTGCTTTATTAAAAAAAATCATCCAGGATGAAGTTGACTAATGAAAAGGCATGCTGGTTGACCAATAGAAAAAAGTTAGCATCTGCTCAGCATAATGAGGATGGATGGGTTAGCAGATCAGTTCCAATGTGTCTCATTAATTCAGTGCTTCCCAAACTTTTTCCTTCATTACTCAAAATCACTTATCAGAAAGTGCTTTCTACCCAATAGGGATAAAATGCTTTAAGTCAATTTAAATGTTCCTTTTGTGATTGAGTAATGGATTAATGTGTTCATTAACCCTAACCCTAACCCAAGGAAAAAACACTTTTGGCAATTTTGAGTATTTTATCCAGGCTTGGAAGATTTGCACTAATTATTCAATTGTTTACAATTTTTTCTCTCACAGTGTCAAGGGTTTAATAGAAAATAAGCAGACATGAGGCATGCAAATTGATTTATTTTCAGCATAACTCTGAAATTTGCTGATAATATAAAGTGGGTAGATTCAACCATCATATTAACCCATAGTTTATTTAACAGAATAAGAAGAGTTGGAAAGGACCTTGGAGATCTTTTAGTCCAATCCCCTGCTCAAGCAGGAGACCTATACCCTGCTCAAGCAGGAGACCCTATACCATTCAAGACAAGTGGCTGATCAGTCTCTTCTTAAAAGCTCCAGTGATGGAGCACCCAAAATTTCTGAAGGCAAGTTGTTTCACCTGTTAATTGTTTTCGCTGTTCGGAAATCTCTCCTTAGTTCAGTGATGCTTCTCTCCTTGAATCATTTCCATCCATTTTTTCTTTTCTTGCCTTCTGGTGCTTTGGAAAATAGGTTGCCCCCCCCTCTTTTTTGTGGCAGCCCCTCAAATATTGGAATACTGCTATCATGTCACCTCTAGTCCTTCTTTTCTCCAGATAGATGAATTCTATTCCTGCAACTGTTCTTCATATGTTTTAGTCTCCAGCCCCTTAATCATCTTAGTTGCTCTTTTCTGCACTCCTTCCCAGTCTCTACATCTTTTTATATGGTGAACAAAACTAGATGCAGTATTTTAAATGTGGTACTTTACAGATGGTTTGTTGAATAAATCACAATTATCTCAGTACCAATAAAGAGAATAAACATAGCTCAGGGTTAAACTGTGGAGTCCTTGATGCTCTTTGAGCTTAGTTGTTTGCTTGTAGACATTTTATCACCCAAACAGATAATATAATGTGCTGAGTTCATATGTGCAATGCAATAATCATGGTTTATAAATCACAATGGCTGAATTCTCAATCATGCTAATCCACTTCTCTTGTGACTTAGTACAATGGATAAACCTAACTATATCTTCAGAATTAAAAAATACTAGGTGCATCCAAATATTGCTCTTAGTCATAATGAGATTTATTTGATTTTGGTTTACACATTGTTTGAATCAAAAGCCCACACGTCATTTTCACTTACTTAATAAAGTATAATTGAAATTTTGTTTAACATAATGTTAGGTACATTAAATTTAAGAACATTTTTTTTCAGTATAAGAATGGAAAAGAACTCATTGTCCTTCAACAAAGTATTCCAGTCTTGGGATCTCTGGATAGAAAAATAGCAGTCTTTATGTAATAGCAGGGATGAGGAAATGGCTGAATGATATGGTTGAGGTAACATGGCTTCTCCGAACAAGAGAAGACATGAGATCGCCTATATGAGCAGTGGGATGGGTGACTTAGCTGCTTGCAAGAAAGCCTGCAGGTGACCTGAGAGTAGAGCACCAGTAGCCATGGAAGAAGACACCATGCTCAAACCTTGAAGAACACCTGTTCAAAGATGTCAGGCCTGCCCAATCTAATTTCTAAAACAAAATTAAATGGAGCAAACTGTGTGTGTAGTGTTTAGTGTAAAGAGACCTTTTAGAGCACCAGAATCCTTAAAATCCCTAAAGCTACCTGGATGAGTGAACCTTCAACCTGAGAAAGATTATATTAAAAAGGAAGGAATCAGTTACAAAGACTTAAAACAAATTAAATGCAAAAAGCTTACCGAGATTTTGGAATGAGAAAGTTTAAAAAAACAACAGACTAAAGGGACATTTAAATTTGGAATATTGCTTCATTTAAAATATTTTTTTGAATAAACAGATAACATATAGTATATCTCTGTTAGAAAGAAGAATGTTTACATTTTTAAGGAAGCTGATGGTTAACTGTGTTAAGCAAAGAGATCAATAGAAATCAAATCAAATATTTTTTACTATAGTCTTTAACCAACCTTTGCAATAAAAGGAGTACAGTAAAAAAAGAAAAACAATTTAATGCAACAATTTGTTATTGGAGAAGGGAAAAAAACAATACGGCAGTGATAAATAGAAAGAGACGAGAAATGTGATCTTAAGTACCAGTAGTAAAAGGGACTAAAATGTTATGGATAGCAGGAAAAAGACCTGTTTTATTTTTTACTTCTCTTTTATGGAATAAAAATCAATAGTTATTACTAAAGGGAGTAAAAGTTACAGAAGAGAAAAGAAGATTATTGATAACTCCAGAAGAATGTATTTCTTTACAACAGACATTCACAGAAGAGGATAATATTTTGTCATCCAGGAAGATTAATATGTGTATAAAATTGAGATATATTGAAGTAAACACAATGGATGATAAAACAGCAAGTACTTTGGCAGAATACTGACACTTTTATGAATTTTTTGTTGAAAGTAGAAAGAGCCAAAATGATGAATTTTGGGCTAGATGATTATGGTGTGTTTAAGAGGAAGGAGAGACAATGATTTTGACTGTAACTGATGTAATGAAGGTCAGAACTCACTTCTTTGATTATCTTCCCTCCCTCCCTTTTTTTTTTCCTTTGTGGTGTCCTTGGTGTTCTAATATATACTCTAAATCAGAGATCCCCAAACTTGGCAACTTTAAGGCTTGTGGACTTAAATTCCCAGAATTCTGGAGAATTCTAGGAGTTGAAGTCCACAACTCTTAAAGTTACCAAGTTTGACGACCCCTGCTCTAAATAATATATTTACTATTTTTTATTCAAGTAACATTTCCTAATAAAAGTTTATTACAAATACACTGAGCTCCAGTTTTGAATCTCCCAAGTTTTATTTATCTACAGAAAATCAACCATACATCTATTGCTATTTCTAATCTGCTTTCCTATTATATCTATCTAAGAAGACACACAAGTCATGTGATAAGTCAGGTAAGATGTGATCCAGTACAAGTATGGCAAGTGCTTTGCTGGTGTGAGTGAGTGAAGAACTCAGTATGCAGTCTTTGAAATTATTCATTCAAATATGGTGTGTGTGTAAGAACCCATATGGTCTCAAACATGAGTTCTACCTTTTCTCCTTTCTATCTCCTTTTTTTTCCTGGATCTAGTCCCACCTATAAAAGCAAGAAAATGATATTTCATGAGATTCATGTGAGGGTATAATAGTGCTTCTAATTATAGGTTTGGGGTGCCATTTTGAGTGGTCATATGTACAAAAATATTTATTTTATAAAATAAGAATATGCCATAAAATTATAAGGTTTATAGTCTGTCTTAATCCTGGCAAACTCTCATAATTCTCCAATGAGGTCAACAACAATAATAAACAACTTAGTACAAACATGTGAAAAATAGTATCATTAATAAACAAACAAATCTCTACAAGCAAGCACAAGGGTAAAATGCTTATTAAATTTTCATCTTGCTATTCTCTAATTTTCTAGTGATGCCATTCAAAATTTGATTCCCTCTCTCCATCTGGTATAAAAAGAGCTAAACTGTATTCCAGCACTCGTGATTCAGCAGAGAATATCCTCTTGATACTGCTGAAGAAATCTGGACTATAAATTTGATATTTATAATATCAAAGATAAAATAGCAACAGCAATAGGACTTATATATTGCTTTATAGTGCTTTCCAGCCCTCTCTAAGTGGTTTATAGAGTCAGCACACTGCCTCCAACAATTTGGGTCCTCATTTTTCTCACCTCAGAAGGATGGAAGGCTGAGTCAACCTTGGGCCTGGTGGGATTTGAACTGCCAAATTTTAAGCAGCTGGCTGCAGTACTGCACTTTAACCACTTAGCGTTGCTTATTTCTGTCTTGTTATATTCAATATTCCTTAGAACAGCCTTCTTCAAACTGGTTCCCTTCAGATATGAAACTCCAGAACATCTGAAGGATATATCTTTTTTAAAGGCTGTCACAGAATTTCCCATGACCTTGGCTATAGGAGTCCTTACATATAAATTAGATTTTTAGAAGCGTTAATTAATGAGGTAGATATAATCAGATAGATTAGTTATAGTTCTCAATATGAAATCAAGTTTCAATACAGGTTCTAATTATGGCTTCTCTCTTTAAATATGCTCATATTTAATGGTGAGAGGTAGTGTATTGAATTGCATAGGCAATTGACAATCCCTTGTGTGACAGCATAATAATAGCATAATGTGAAAGAGCAATGTGCATATTAAACTACTATAAAAAGTGTCTGGCATTTCTATCCACGATCAATCCATATTTAGACACTGCATGTATATACCAAAAGCATTCTTTAAATTTGTCCCATCCAGTTGTTTTTGAACTGAAGCTCCCAGAATTGTCAGCCCACATTCCCAAAAATCTGGAGGATTCCAGTTTGTAGGAACAGTGAATTATGATTATGAGATAAATAACACTGCCTTGCTTTGGGCATAGAGAATTGAGACCTTTTGTTGAATTTATTTTTGATATCTGGCAAACCAGCAAATAGCACTGTTCCCTATGGGTTTCTTTTTTTAATTTTAATTTTATTTTATTCAAAACATTAAAATACAAATTCCAAATGTAAAGAAAATCAAAAATTGAAAGAAAACAAGACAAAACAACATAAAAAGTGCATAAAAAACAAAACAGATATATACCTAAACTGTCCTCCCAGTTAATTACTGATAAATATATTTTAAAGCTAAATAACTTCTTTCTCCCTGTGAAGCAGATACACAATTGAGAAATTTCTACAAAACTGTTTACCTAACCCACATAGCCTAATACAGTTAACAGGTAACAGGTAAAACCAATAGCTAAATTAAACTTCAAAGGCCTTTGTTAATAGTGTCTTTATTGTATTTCACTTGCAGAAAGTACACAATGATTTCTGGTGTACCATAAGTCACCACAATCATTTTCTCCGGCCTGTCCAGGATCAAATATCTTCGATTGGTTCTTAATAATGAGGCTTTTCTTTCCTAACAGTTGGATCATCATAAATCTCTGTTGTGTATGTCTCGACAGCATTTGTTATACCAAAAAGGTTCCTGTAAATTGTAACATAACATCCCTTAACATTTGTTTTCTGATTGGGTATGACAAATCCATTCCCCTATTTCTCTTGATCTTCTTGAAAAAGCCGAGTTCATTTCAGCACTGTTATCTCAATGGGTTTCTAAAAGTCACCCTCCATTGCACATCAAGAATATCCTGACAAAATATTTTTCCAGTGTATTTTAGGCATTTTATGGTTATAGCTTCCTAACCACTTGGTACTTATGTTTAGTACAATTTAGCTCTGGATAGGAGGCAAATGTCGGCAGTTATAAGCATTGCTAAAATATCAACAATTGAACCTGCACTTGCCCTTAGTCCAGTTTCATTATTTCTGAAGTTTCTTTGGATACTTAAGCAGTCATACACACCAATTCTCATGATTTCTGAAGAGTAGACTAGTTCTAATAACTTTAGAAGCCCTCAGGTTGAAAAAGATTGTTTTATACAACTATCTAAGCAAGAACTGATTCAAATATTTTCTCTCTCTCTCCCTCGCCCTCTCCATGTGTGTGTGTGTGTGTGTGTGTGTGTGTGTGTGTGTGTGTGTGTGTGTGTGTGTGTGAAATCAGTATAAATTCTACCAGTAAATTGGGTTAAAATGAAATATTGGCATTCATTATTAGTGGGGAATAGATTGTCAATATCTCCTGTAACAATTACATAACCAAGAACAGATTTTTCTTTTAGCATTCTGTTTAGTAGTATTGATCAGAGCTTTTCATTACTGCAATGTCAAGAGTATTTTATATCCAGGCTGACAGAAAACAATTTAAATTTTCAAGTAACACTCATATTTGAACTTACATTAGTTGCAAATTGACTTATGTTTTGTGTAGGTGTTCAATCCTTCACTACACAATAATTTCCTTAGCCATCTGCAGATAGCATGCCTGCTCAGATTTCAATTAAATCCCACAGGAAGACATCATACAGGAATTCTTCCCATGGGCTTTTTTTCAGGTAGTAAGATCATAACAACAGATAAATTAGGGGTTATTTAAGCAACCAGCATCTCTGGCAGATTGCTATTCAACTTGCAACTGAATAGATCCAGTGAAGGAGGCTTCATAATTATTCTATCTCTAGGCACCAAATCTCACTGTCAAAGTCATCTTACTTTTAAGGCTTTTCTTATCAGTTGATCAGAATCAGATCTTGATTTTATTCTAGTGTGACATCCAATTACAAATCTGAAAAGGACTGTTTTTATTTCTCTAAGTCTCTTCTTCTCATTCCTTGTTCCTTCTATCTTTTTTCATAGGATATAAAGTCTAGCCCCAATTACTTTTGTTGCTCTTCTTTGAATCTGATTTAATTTCTTTGAATCCTTGTTAAAAATGTGGTGCCTATTAATTGATCACTAGGTCCACTCAAGACCAAATAAAGTAGAATGGTTATTTCCTGTGACTTGAAAATAGGCAAAATCAACCTGGAGTCTATTAGCAGTGTGACAGACTCTGAATATTTCTCAGGCCATTATTTAATAGCCACATTTTCAGCAAACAAAGATAAGCTAGGAACAGAGTAAAATCAGAAGCTGGTGGTGACAGTCTAGCATATTTTCACAACATAGTATGTTGGCATGGGTAACAGCTACTTACAGTAATTGAATTGATGTAAACAATATATTTAGCTCCAAACTAACCCAGTCTTGCACAGAACTAAATTAGTTCAACTTAGTCAGCTACGTTATGGGAACACTGAAGTCCAATTGATTAATTCAATGTTTCTCAACTATGGCAACTTTAAGATGGGTGAATTTCAACAGGCATGGCTGAGAAATTCTGAGAATTGAAGTCCACCCATCTTAACGTTGCCAAGGTTGGGAAATATTGGGCTAATCTGTTTTGTTTAATTAATTTTCCAAGAAGAACAAGAGGAAAAAAGTTGAAAAAGCAAAGCTTTCCATAGCTTTCTTTCCCCAGTACTTTCTGCCAAGTCTTATCAACACAGAAGACACTTTGTAAAGATAGTTTGCCTGCAGTGGGTTATGTCATGTCCATTACTGACTAGGAAAAGGGCTAGCAAAGCCTTGCTAATACATTTTACAAGAGATGTTACAAGAGCACCAAAGAAAGTATGGAGGGAAATTTTATTCACTCAATGGAAACTATCTGTTTATCATTTTTATATAGTCACCTATGAACATGGTAAAAGTACAGAAATCCAGTAAAAAAGAACATTGAATTCAGCCTCCTAAAAATTACTTATCAATGTTTGATCCAGTTACTTTAGGTGCTGCCAGAACTATTGATAAGGAGAACTGAGATTGCTGGAACAACTCCTAGGACAGAAAGGACAAATCTGTG
The DNA here is from genome assembly GCA_004320025.1 of Laticauda laticaudata. NCBI lineage: Eukaryota > Metazoa > Chordata > Lepidosauria > Squamata > Elapidae > Laticauda > Laticauda laticaudata. Next base: position 15,212 of record BHFT01033216.1, read on the forward strand.
ACCCCAACCAACAATCAATAATGATGGGAACTACAGTCTAACATTATCTAGCCACCCATGTTCTCCCCCTCCTTGCTTCAGGGAATGGTTCTGTCATGCTAATATTTGGGTTTATAGATCAGCTGAGCTTAAAGAGTGGAACCTTGGAAACTCAAACTTCCTTCTTTAGAGCTTCACATTTTGGCCCAGTCACATTTTCTGACAGTGAGCTGATATTGTGCCCTATCACCATCTATCTCCAAACTACCCCATAACACTGATGTGTGTGTGAGAGAGGCAGACTCACGTAAGAAGTGCGGCCTTAAAAGATAAAAATGCAACAAGCAAAATATTTTCAACATTGCAGCCTTATGTCTGTGTAGTACAGAGATATGTGATTTGATTATTCAGCCCTTTCTTCCATTCTTGGGAGACAATGAAAGTGTAGTGCCAAAAAACAAAAATCAACCAATATAGTACAGGTTCATGGCTACAATATTTTTATTTATTTATATAGAAAATAGAAGACTCCTTGAAGCAGCTATTCCTTCTGCTTTAATGCTCAGGATTTTTTCCTTTTTTTGGGGGGGGGGAGGGTATTGCAACTTTTAAAAAAGTCTTCAGGGAATCAATTCTTTTTTTGACTTCTGTCAAACTTCTGCTTTTTGTATTAAGTGGTGGAAAATCTTTTTTTTCAATCAATCAGAATAGAGCTGAAGGGACCTTGGAGGTCTTCTAATCCAATCCCCTCCACAAGTAGGAGACCCTATACCTTTTCAGACAAGTGGCTATCCAGTCTTTTTTAAAAAAAACCCTCCAGTGATGAAGCACCCACAACTTTGGGAAGCAAGCTGTTTCACTGATTATTTGTTTTCACTATAAGGAAGTTTTTCCTTAATTCCAGGTTGTTTCACTCCTTGATTAATTTCCATTCCATTATTTCTTGTAGTGCCTTTTGGTGCTTTGGAAAATAAGTTGACCCCCTCTTCTTTATGGCAGCCCCTCAAATACTGGAATACTGTGATCATGTCAGCCCTAGTCCTTCTTTTTCTTTTGACTGGCCATACCCAATTCCTGCAATTGTTCTTCAAATGTTTTAGTCTACAGGCCTTTAATCTTATTTATTTATTTATTTATTTGTTTGTTTGTTTGTTTGTTACATTTATATTGCCACCTATTTGCCCATAGCTCTTCTTCTCTGCACTTTTTCCAAAGTCTCAACATCTTTTTTGTTAATGTGATGGCCAAAACTGGATGCAGTATTCCAGGAGTGGTCTTACTAAGGATTTATAAAATGGTACTAACACTTCACATGATTTTGAGTCCACCCCTCTGTTTATACAACCAAGAATTGTATTAGCTTTTTTGGCTGCTCCTGCACAATGCTGTACTCTCAGCAGAGGGGCAGACTTGGGTATTTTACTCTCTGTATATGGAACAAACTGCATTTCTCCCTTGTGGGGATGTGTAATTGTTGTCTGAGCAGCAACTTGCAGTGCTGTGAATGTCAGGCAAGTAAGCACAACACAACAAAAGGTCAGGGTTAAGTCTCTTCTCCTATCCCCAGCAAGATGATTGATTAAGAATATAGCCACATGCAAAAGTTTAGACTATTATTTCTGCCAATTTGCAGAATGAGAGTGTATCCAAACTCCTGTCATGTCAAAGTTTGTACTATGCAGAGATCATATCAGCTTCTATTCCTTTACAACTTAATTGAAATAAACAATTTGACCAGAGATACTTAGTGGTTTGCCTACACATGCACAATCCTTGTACAAGAACTGCCTATTCAGAACTTCCTGTAGGCAGAACACCTGGCAACAATATTTCATTCATTTATAATATTAGGTCTGGCTGGTATCCAGCTATCTTTACATGGACTCGCAGCTGTCAATGGGACTTAACTGCAAGAACCAGAGCCATTGGTTTCAGAGTTCTGAATAGGCAGGACAATGAATTTGTACAACCTTATTGATAGAGATGTTTAAAGATCATGATTTCTCCTTTTGGGGGGGAGGAGGCATTAAAGCCAAGAATAATCTAGCTTGAGACACTTCACTGAAGAGGTTGGCAATGGATCAAATGCTCTTTGTTTCTGTTATAATGGTACTAAATCAGCACTAAACAGAGTTAATTATAGAAAATGTCTATGAGGATAAATGTCATTGGTGGAAACAGCTGGTACCTCTACCTCCCATTCCAATTCCCCTTCTAATAAAACTCTACAGCAATTCTCTTCCTTTCTTTTCTATATTATTCCTTTCCCCAATTTTTGATCTTCATCAATGGTTTATGGTTCAGTAGTTTATGGCAACAGTGAAGAAGCTTTCTTCCTTTTTGGAAGAAAAAAATTCAGGTGTGTAGAACAGTTGAACAAGATAAATTAAGACTTTGTGAAAACACAATTCAGACAGAGTTTATCTCATTATACAATAAGGTCATTGTCTTCTTAAAAAAAATTAAGCTGAGAGAACTAAAAGAATAATAAAATATCTGAAAGTGAATTTAAAAGCAAATGATCTTGCACCCCCAAGTAGAAAGAAGTTGAATTAACAAGTAAATAAAAAAAATCTCACAAATACTATCTCCTCATGTTAAAATCCTTAAGCAGCATTAAGCATAGTAACAAATTAAAATGTCTAGGACAACAAAATGTTTTCATGTAGGGCTAAAGTACTACACAATGAAAATAAAAACTTGTAAGAAAGAACTAGACATTTTAATTTTGAAAACCAACTGCTGTTCAGAATCATGAGAATTAGGAGCACTTGATATTTGCTGAGAAAGGTTGATTGGCTTTTAAACACATATAACTATGCAAATGAACAGAATCAGCATGGATATATTTCAAAATGTAATAGAATATTTAGGTACCTTTAATGATCCTAATCAGTCAGAACATTGTATCTGGTTTGAAGCAAATGAGGAGATCCTGTACTTCGTTTGCGAGTGGGAGACCACAGAGTTATGGGTCAAAGAGAAACCAAGAAAGCAATGGAATTAAATGAATTAAGCCAAGGTACTCCACAACATAATAATAAAAGAATCAGAATAAGGCTAACTCATCATTTGTCCATAGTTTGAGGAAAAAAACACACAACTGATTGGACTCATGCATACATTTAAATTATTCTTCAGATAGGAAGTGAAAATTATAGGGCAAGTGAAATATGTGCCATTCACGGAGAAGCAAAAACCAAATTCCAAAATTGTAGAAGTTACTTAGTGGAATAAGCACACTGGGATCCTTGGTACTCTCTGAGCTTAGTTGTTATTTTTTTGTATATGTTTCATTACCAAAGTAAGTTAACATCATCAATGCTAGAAGGTAGTGGGGGCTTTGCTCTCATTTTATATACTAGCAGCTTGTTATGTCAACGTTGGTTGGAGGGATCTTGGTAGTTCCTTGATTAGGCTGTTGTTTAACATTAGCTTGTTTGTCGGAGTTGGTAGTTCCTTGACTGGGATATTATTTACTTCTTGGCTGTTGGTCTAGTGTTAATTTAGTAGTAATCTCTGCTTATCTGGTGTTGATTGCTGGTGAGGAGGTGGTTTTGGTCTTTTGGTTTCCTTTTTGGCTTTTTGACTGCCTCTTTGAATGGTGTATAATGCTTAATGGTATGCTATGCTAACTGTAATTCTATCAGCACACAAAGCACAACAATATAGCCAAGAAAAAGCAAGCGATACCATAGCACATTTTCCAACTACATACAAACTAATTAAATTCCAATTTGTATAACTGGAGGCCCAAAAGGAACAGAAGGATTCTCCCAAAGGTTCCCGTACTGAAATGATACTTGATGGGAGTTGTGGAGGTCATATGGGTCAGTTATGTTCCTCTACCATCATCACAGGCACACCTAACTGTTATCACCCATGGCAAAAACATGATTTTCTTGTCCTCTATTCAGAAGCCACATAATTGCTAATGAATATGTACAGACAGCCTAATTCCTCTATGATAAATCAGATTTGGCTCAACCAGTGTTACTTCTTGAGTGGAGGGCAAGTGACTTAGTTATGATATATCATGTGCATACAACCTAACTCAAGCAATAGTGAAATGGAAAACTCTGCATCTGACATGGGAAATGGGGAAGGCTCAAGCTGTTTGAAAGCCTAGGTGGCCTGTTCCCTCCCCCCCATGGCTTTCCCCACTCTGAGATACCTCATGTGCACTTAATGAGCTGCGCATTCAATTAGCGAATACATGGGTGAAAGCAGGGAGTGATTTTGTTCACTCCTATGAGTCCTCAGGTTATGAATGGAATGGGCAGGCTTCATTACATTTCTAACTCAAAGACTGCCTGTATTTATTTGTTCAGTGGATTTATATTTACAAATCATATATGTGACTTTGTAATAAAAATGTACAAAAATCTAAAACTCATAGCAGCTGGTAAAAACTACAAAGCCACAATCAAACACTTAACATAAGCAAACAAGAGGCTCTTTTTCAGGGCCTTGCAGAATGCCAACACAGGGTCCAGTCCACCACAACTTGGTACTTTTATGTAGAAATGCACATTCTCCAATAAAGTGTCATCAAGCCAGTGTTGATTCCTAGCAACCACATAGTTTTCTTCCCATGGCACATTCATTACACACAGGAAATTACTTAGCCTTGGAGATGAACCCTACTGACATTCAAACAAATGTGGCTAAATCTTCACTTCCATTTTCCCTTCCAACATGGATCAGAATGTCAGAATTCCACATATAGAAAATCCTAGATTTACAACCACAATCAGGTCCAAGATTTCTCTTGTTAAGCAATGTGGCTGTTAAGTGAGTCACATCTGACTTTATGACCTTTTTTTTTTGCCATGGTTGTTAAGCAAATCCAGCTTCCTCCATTGACTTGATGCTGAGACTTTAGAAAAAGCGCAAAGAAGGGCAACTAAGATGATCAAGGGTCTGGAGACTAAAATGTACGAACTGTTTTTGTACGTTTCATACGAACTAAAACGAACTGTTATTGCAGGAATTGGATATGGCCAGTCCAGAGAAAAGAAGGACTAGGGCTGACATGATAGCAGCATTCCAGTATTTGAGGGGCTGCTACAAAAAAGAGGGAGTTAACGTATTTTCCAAAGCCCCAGAAGGCAAGAGAAGAAACAATGGATGGAAACTAATCAACGAGAGAAGTAACGTGCAATTAAGGAGAAATTTCCTAACAGTGAGAACAATTAACCAATGGTATAGCTTGCCTCCAGAAGTTGTGGGTGTTTCATCACTGGAGTTTTTCTTTTTTTAAAAGGACTGGACAGCCACTTGTCTGAAATGCTATAGGTCTCATGCTTGAACAGGGGGTTGGACTAGAAGACCTCCAAGGTTCCTTCAAGCTCTATTCTGATTGAAAAGCCAGCAATCACATGACCCCAGAACATTACAACTGTTATAAAGACATGCTGCTTTGCCAAGTACCCAAATTCTGATCATGGGAGTGTGGGCATGCTGTGATGGCTGTTAAGTGTTAAGGACAGTAGTAAGTCACTTTTTTTTAGTGCTGTTTTAACTTCAAATGATTTCAAAAAGAACAATTGTAAGGTGAGGACTACCCTTTACAACAATACATAAGTAGGGGTCTCCATTTTGTGGGCCATGGCCCACTACCAGGCTGTGGGCTAATAGCTACCAGGCCATGTGAATAGCCAGCTGGTGTGCACGCTTCCATGTGCACGCAAAGGCCCACTTGCATCAGTTTTATCATAGGTACCTGCAGCCCCATTCAGGCAAGTGTTGCTGCAAATGTCACGGGCGTTTGCCCCTCCCACAAAATCACCCCCTCTTTCCCTCTTCCCCCTGCTCCAGGACACCAACCCAGAAAAGTTGGGGAACTCTGACACATAAGGTACTGTACCTTTTAGAGATTAAAGGGTTGGACTAGGCTTTACCAAATCCATGTCCCACATTCTAAGTAAGGATCTAGTCTTCTAATGAAAAACAATATTTTCGGGTAAAGTGACTCTTAGCCTTTTAGAACTTCATGAATCCAAATTGCTTAATTCTGGTCTGAAATATACTGGCAGGTACTGAATGTTCACCGAGAACAGGGCTCCCTAAACTTGGCAACGTCAAGACCTGTGGACTTCGACTCCCAGAATTCTCCAACCAGCTGGGAGTCAAAGTCCACAAGTCTTAAAGTGGCCAATTTCGGAAACCTCTGAGCCTAGAAACAGAATGTTCTCTATACAGCAAGTCCTCAACTAATGGTCACAAATTGAGCCCCAATTTCTGTTGCTAAGTAAGACATTTTGCCCCATTTTATGACATTTCTTGACTCCATTGTTAAGGGAATCACTGCAATTGATAAGGTAGTAACCCAGTTGTGAAGTGAATCTGACTTCCCCATTGATTCTGCTTGTCAGAAGATTGCAAAGGTTATCACATGATCTTGGGACACAGCAATGGTCATAAATATGAACCAGTCGCCAAACATCTGAGTTTTGATCATATGACACTGGGGAATGCTGCAAAGGTCGTAACTGTAAAGAACAGTCATAAGTCACTTTTTTCATTGCCGCTGTAACTTTAAACTGTCACTAAATGAACTGTTGTAAGTCGAGGACTACCTATAAAAGGTTTTTAATCTCAACCTGATTTCATCCTGAAACAATTGACGTTTCTAAACAAAAGACACAATCCCAGATACAATTGATTACAGCTCAGTTGTAAGCAACAAATATAACAAGTCATATTAAATATAGAACAGACACATTTGCCATTCTAAGAATGGGCAACGACATTTAATTAGCCACTGTGAGTTGAAATCTTTCTTTATTGAGTATAAATGCTTTAGTTATGAGCTCATAATGATAATTTACATCTACTCTAGGAAGGTGAGATCCTGCCATAAAATGATATAAAACAAATAACTCAAGGATTTGTCATGGCAATAAATCTATCACACTCCTCAACAAGGTAACTCAAAAAACTGATTATATGTCAAATATGGACACTATAAATTATATAGAATTGCGAATGGCAAGTGGCATGTTCAACATTAATTTATGGGAGAGAAATGTAAGAAATGTATGTAAGAAATGAAATCCGAAGCTAAAGCCCCTGTCACACTGCACCAACGGATGGAAAGAGGATGTAAAATGGAGAGAAACACTTGCCATCCGTT
>BHFT01033217.1:0-17689 GCA_004320025.1 Laticauda laticaudata
ACATATATGTATATATATCCGCCATGCATATCTTGACGTAAGGCTCAAAATCTGGAGTATAAACCTCTGGCTGATGCCTGACTTCTTTGTTTTCTCTGCTGCCAACTAGAGGCCAACTGGGGTTTTGTAGCTTTGATTTTGTTAGCTTAGCTTTAGGCCTTCTCTAGCTGTTGTCTACAGCTATGGGCACGGAAAGTTGCTACATATCTATCCCTAATCCATATATCTAGTATGTGCAATACAGTGACTAACCAATTGCAAATTGTTTTTTCAGACATAAATGAAGATGCCGCGGTTGACCTTTAAAGCCCTTCAGTTCAGACTATTTGCAGGATTGCTTCTCCTGTTAAAAACCGGTCCAAGATTACCATCTAAAGGAAAGACATTTCTTCAGATGCTTCTTCTTTCAGAGGCCGATCTATCAAGCCCATGGAGGATGTTTCCTCCCTCTACTAATTTTAGGTTATCTCTTTGACACAATGGCATGTGCTCCCTACAGGTTGGATTTTACCTTCATCCAATTTGCTTTTACAAGATCAACTAAATATTCATTTTTGCCAAATGCAGTTTTATTTTATTTGCTTTCTTTTATTCAGATAGATTAGATAGATAGTTAGATAGTTAGATAGTTAGATAGATAGATAGATAGATAGATAGATAGATAGATAGATAGTTAGATAGATTGTTAGATAGATAGATAGATAGATAGATAGATAGATAGATAGATAGATAGATAGATAGATAGATAGATAGATACAGACAGACAGACAGACAGACAGACAGACAGACAGATAAGAAGGAGACGGGGGAGAGAGAGTGAGAGGGAGGCAAAGAGATAATTTTTTGCTTGGTTTATGCAGTTTCATCTAAAATACAAAAGTGCATTTTGTCTCCTGACAGCTACATAGACAATTTCATGCAGTTTTCTTGGCAAGAGTTTTCAGAAGTGGTTTGCCATTGTCTCCTTCCATGTGCTGAAAGAGAGTGACTGGCTCAAGATCATCCAGCTGCTTTCATACTTAAATTAGGACTAGGTTTCCCTAAGTCCTGCACCTGAGGCATCAATCCAAACTATCTAACCCTTCTATATAATAATACCAGTGGTGGGATTCAATTTTTTTTTACTACTGGTTCTGTGGGTATGGCTTGGTGGGTGTGGCAGAGGAAGGATACTGTAAAATCTCCAGTCAGANGGTGGGTGTGGCAGAGGAAGGATACTGTAAAATCTCCAGTCAGAGATGAACTACTCAAAATTTCCACAATCAGTTCTCCAGAACTGGTCAGAACCTGCTGAATATCACTTCTGAACAATATCCATATCACTCCAATAATCAGTGTCACTCTTGAAGGTGTCAGAATAGCAGAATAAGTTCAGAGTGACAACTATGCTTTTTAGGAAAGAAGGAAGTATATTAAGTGTTCTACAATCAGTACAATAGGAATATTACTCTGATAATCTTGGGACTAATTCAAAAATTATGACCAGTGTGCAAATCTAGAAATACATGAATGTTTGTTTAAGAAATGTACAGGTATAATGTGATCTCATACTCCTCTGGATGCACCAGGAGTCATTTTTTTTATTAAATTAGTTACAATTAAAGTCTTTGGGCAAATGTTAGGATCAAGGAATTTATTCATTTTTAAGCAAATAAAAATCTATAATACAGATCAAAAAAGAAGAGAAAAGGAGATACGGTTGGTTTGAGGAGTTGAGACCTGTTCTCATTCTCCAACATATTTTCACACAGAAGAAAATAATTTCTGCACTTTCTTAATGCATTGCAAAACTAGTCCTTTATGGGTAAAGTTCTACAAAACAGAAGTAAAAAGGTACCATTTTATTTTTGATCTTGAATAAAAGGCACAGCCAGAATGTGAGCAAGACTACAATGTAATGCGGTGTGCTGTATTATTTTTTTTCTCTTTCCATTTTAACAATTTATTCAATGAAATGTTGTACTTTCTGTAATCCAACCTTTCTTCGATATGACGTGAGTATCAATTTCCTTTGGGAAAAGTTGGTTAAACTCCTGCATCATTCCTTTCAAAAACGTAATCTATATAATTTTCAGAACACAGCAGCCCTGCAGCAATGCTTTCTATGAATTATTTGAAAGTGCTGAGAATTGCTTTCTACATGTAAAGAGCTAAATAAGGACCGTATAATTTGAGTTATTAACATATAAATGCAAAAGGGAAAATGTTCACATATAGGTATTTTAGAGAAAATAATTGTTTCCTCACTTTAACAAGGTCAAATAAAATAGAAAGGAATAAACTTTGGATCCACTTCAGTTCACGCTGTTATACATTTGTCAATACTCTTGTAAATAAACCCTTAATAAATGGCTGAGGGGGATAGGAAGTAGAAAACAATAGCCAGTGAAAGTGCATTCTGAGGAAGAGGGAAAGCAATTAACAATCATACCAGCACCCACCATGAAGACCTACCCTGGCAGCAAGCATCTGAAGGAATAAGGGGTACACCAATGGGCCTTGTGCATATTTACTAGGTCCATACAAGATACTTTTAAAGAAATAATGGCTATTGAGAGGTCTTCAGAGTTTTGGGCAAAAATGCAGAAGACTTCAGAGTACGATACCTGTCAAATGTTTTTCAGGTGTGCGATTTAAAAAGAAATTAGATGCCACTGGAGCTGTCCAGTAAGATAGCAGTATCACAGGATGGAGATGGAGTGGGGGAAATGACTTTCTGTTGCTTTTGCAAAGTCAGAAAGAGTGCAAATGAAATGTCCAGCGTGCCCTACCTCCAAAAAGGAGCAAAAACAGGTTAAAAATAGTAATTAAGAAAGTAAAAAGGCAAAAAAAAAATGCTCCTCAGCATGCAAGTCTGCTGCCAGCAGTCAAACTAATTTATATGAAACAAAATTTATTGTCAAGCCCGAAATTGACAATAAGTGTAGCATTTCTATTTAGCCTTTTTATTATATCCTTTTTTTCTCTTTGGCTGGTTAGGGGGGGAAGGGTTTCAGGCTTGCCACATTCCTAAGGTGGGAAGAGTGGGAAATAAGAGAGAATTTTTAGGCCTGGTGTGTGTTTCTTCCGTGGGAATGAAAGCTGGCCTTGCTGGAGACATGGGAGGCAGAGATTGATGACACCAGGCAATGCTGATTTACTTCTTATTGGAAAATGTGACTTTTTTAGAGGTTGTTTCGCATTTCTGCACTATTATGTGGTGTAATTCTGGGTTGTGTAGATCCAGAATTACAAGCAGACCTTTTGCCAAATTTGATGCTAATTCTAAATAAAACCAAATTATTATGGAGACGGACTTTGATTTTTCTTTTGAATGGATTTCATCACTTGGAAAGCCTGACAACATTATCAATAGAAATGTCAGCAATTCCGAAGTACTGCAATTCTCAAAGCAGGTAGATTCCATCAAGAAATGGTTATTGGATATATCATATCAGTCAGCAGCTAGTGAATAAAGCACTCTAAAAGTTCGCAGTGGTTTCCCCGCCGCTAAATTAAAAAAGCAAATATTTCCTCCTCCAGGGTCAATTTTTCCAATGGTCTTCTTTAAGGATTCTTTTAAGCAAGGATAATGGAGGTGCTTTTTTTTTTGTTTAAAGCAAGCTATGTTTTTCAAGCAAGCTATGGTTTTAAGCAAACCAATACATAAAATCTACATAAAATATTTTATGGATTGTATAAGGGTGCTTTTTTCTTTTTCTTTTGGTGTTTATATTTTTATCATGGCTTATAATGCAATTCTTGCCTCAGGAGTGCATCCACTAGGAAAGAGAGATACACTGGGAAAGTACAAGGATTGTACACAAAGAAGTGTACACTGGGAGTACAAGGATTTGTTAACATTATGGGTTATGTGAACAACTGAAGTAATGTGTTTGCATATTTAAAATAAGAAAACAAGAAACATGAATGGAGAACAAAATGATACACACCCTTTCCCTTCTTTTCCTGGGGACAGCTTTCTGATACAAGTGGACTTTTAGTATAGTGCCTCTTAAATATAATAAATAAGCAGCTTTGTATTTTATTATTATTGCTACTGTCAGTACTATTGGTCTGCTACTACTATTGTTTACTGTCCCTTGGTTTGTTTTTATATTTATTGTGCATGCATGCACACCTATATACACACTTGATCTGAAGGGAAGTTAATTATTGAGTAATTTAGAAAAGTAACCAATCTATTGGTTTGATAATATCAGAAAAATAAGAAATAAGAAAAAACATGGAGAATATAGCTGTCTAATAACAATAACAACAGAGTCATCCATGTATTTTCTCACAGCTGAGGTAGCAGTCCCTCCAAAATAAGATTAGCAATATGGTATCCCCAGTAAGTCCCATGATCCCTTGCTCTTGGCCATGGTGACTAAGACTTGCAGGAATTAATCTGTAAAACAGCTGGAAGCCACCCAGATGCCAGGTCCTTCTCTAAAGAACATTGCTTATTTATTTTTTTCTTTGATGTTATCAGTGTCTGAGCAATCCATTTGGTGAGAGAAACAAAATAGAGAAATCTTTTCTGAAGTATAAGCTTTGTAAGCATCAGTCGGCTGTGGGGTCATCAAGAAGTGGTTCTGATTTAAACAAAATTCTCCATATTTGTAAAGTGTAAACCTGTGAGTAAGAAATAACTATAATTTCTTTTCTGTCTTTTTTCTCCCCAATCTATCTCTCGAAATGCAGCATGGGCTGGCTGATAACAGGACTACAGTCTGTTTCAATGCAAAGTCAAGAGACATAATCAAGAGAGGTTGGGTTTTTAAAAATGCATAAGAATGTATTCGTTAGAGAGTTGATAGTTATAGCTGGCTCTCAAGCATTCAAAGGCAAATGGCCATATGATAAAATGTGAAATTCCTCCCCTTCTCTCAACTAGTTTGGAAGTCTTTGAATTTCCTGTGTGTGGAGGGGGGGGAATCAAAAGCCAGAACAAACACTGTTTGATATAGCTTTGAAGATGTTAACAGCTTCTATTAGAGAAAAGTGAGGCTCTGAGACTGCATGGAAGCCATAATTGACATCAGCCACAACCCAAGGAAAGTTTACCTTTTAAACCAAGTAAGCAGTCAGAACTNCTGCCAGGAGGATATTTCTTAAAGTGATGAAATAAAGCACTCTTGAGAATAAGACACCCATTCTTTTAATTAATGACATCCAGCCAACAAAAAGGAGCCTGTTTCATCATTTCAAAATCCTTATTAGAGAAGGGAGGTGGGTTGCCCAGCTTTCTTTCTCAGAGGGCCATTTTGAGTAGATTTTCTTGAGGTACCAGCTCCCAGAACTGGTATTACACCTTCAGCAACAGAGGTGCAGTAACAATCAGTCGTGCGTTTCCAATATTTTTACCACTGTTTCGGTGGGCATGGTTTAGTGGGCGCGCTTTGTGTGCACATGCACACTTTGCGCATGTATGCATGCCAAACATGCACTTTGTGGCTTTCTGACTCACCTCCTGCAATCCTGCACTCTCCTTGTTGCTTCAGCAGCTGCCGCGCAACAATTTACTGTGCTGCGCAAAGCAGCTGCGCTTCAAAAGCAAGGAATAAAGGTTAGTATGGGAGCCCGGTGGGTGGGTGGGCCCAACATCAGAGAAAATCAGTTCAGTCTCCGCTGTTCATTGGCGCTACCAGCTCAGCAGAACCGGGCCAAATCGAGAGAATACCACCACTGGTAACAATGCAGTAAGAATACCCAAGGAATGCCTGGTCTTCTTCTTTATTCGTGAATTAATGTTGAACAGATAAAAACAAAACTTGGCATGTGACACCCAAACACTAATAAAGTTGATGTTAAGGCCCTGTCACACTGCCCAATGGATGCAAAACGGACACAACGGACGAGCAAAATGTTCCATCGCTTTCAAAAGGGGCAAAAATTTTGCCTAACCGGAGCGGATAACATGGAACGTGGGGAGGATGAGGGCGGATGGAAAAGCTCTGGATATGGAACGGAGCCTAGCGGATGGAAACGGATGGGAGCGGATGGCACATCCGCAGGTGGGCTTCCAGGGGGTCTCAGCAGAAGCGGATGGCGGAACGGATACAGCGGATGCAGAACGGATGACAGTGGATGAAGCAGAATGCCCAGCGGAACAGCCTAGCAGATGCCGAGCATTTAATTGCGGCAATGCGGGGGGGATGCATTGCGGCAAGCCCCCCAGATATAAATGGGGAAGACTAGCTCGCAACGTGGCCAAGGCATTGCAGAGGAAAGACCTGCTGCAGATTACACACGAGTCCCTTGCCTGCCCTGCTGCATGCCTGCTGCAAGCCTTGCTGGCCAGCCTTCCTGCCGCCTGCCTCAAGCGCTCCTGGCCAGCCTCTCTGCCAGCCTTGCTGTCTGCCTAGCCTGCCAGCCTTGCTGCCAGCGCTGCTCAGCCTCCCTGCCAGCCGCAGTCTGCCTGCAGCCTTGCTGCCTGCCTTCCTGCCAGGCTTCTGCGCAGCCCTTGGTGCCAGGCTTCCTGCAGCTTGGTGCCCAGGCCTTTCCTGCCAGCCTTGGTGGCCAGGCTTCTTTTGCCAGGCTTCCTGCCAGCCTGGTGCCTGCCAGCCTCCCTGCCAGCCTCCCTGGCTGGCCAGCGCAGCACCCCAACAACCATGGGGAAGAAGCGAAAGTCTGCAGCAACCTGCCACCATCCCTTGGCAAGAGGGACAGGGTCACTCTCCGCCCCTGTCCTGACTTTCTGCTTCTGCTGGGGCTTACTGCTGTCGGGGCTCACTCTTGGTGCTGGAGCTTCTGCTTAAGCTGCTCCTGGAGTGGTGCTTCTGGCTGCGTAGTCTGCTGAAGCTTGCCTCCTGGTCCTGCTGGTCCCTGCTGGTCCTGGAGCTTGCTCGTAGCTGCTCGTACTGCTCTATGCTCCTGGTCTTGCCTTTCATCCTGTTCATCCTGCTGGTGCTGTCTGGTGGCTGCTGGTGCTCTGGTGCTGCTGGTGCTGCTGGTACTTACTTCTGGTGGCTGGGTGTGCTGGGGCTTGCCTGGTGATTACTCCTCTGGCTTTGCTGATCCTGGTTCCTGCTAATCCTGCTGCTGCTGCTGCTGCTTGATGGTGGATCCCTGCTGCTGCTGCTGCTGCTGCTGATGAAGCTGATTATGATCCATGCTGGGTGATGATGATGATGATGATAATGATCCTGCTGGTGCTGAGCTGGCTGCTGGTGGTGTGGAGGAAGCAGCCTACCACCTGGGAGCCCTCTGATGAGGGCCCATCTGGGTCGCTGGCAAAGGGGAGGAAGAGGCGTATGCGGGGACAGTGAGAGGAGGCAACACTTCAATTGAGGAGGAACACTAAGGATGAGGTTGCTGGAGTGGCTTGAGAGAGATGACTTCTGTGGCGGAAGGAACACCGGCTGTTCAGGGAGCACCAAGCGGAAGCAGGCTGCTTGAGAGAGAGGGCGGAGAGTATGGGTTACACTTCAGAGGTGCTCCTTGGCTGGTGGAAACATATGCACACCTGGTACGGGAAAGCCTGCACCTGAAGAATGCTGGCCAGGCCAGCAGTCAAAGCTGACGGCCAGAGAGACTTACGTCATGGCCAGGTGCAGCTTTCTGGAGGGTGAGATTCCACGCACGCAAGGAGCACCAGGAGCCCCTCTGTCTACCCTCTCTCTCTGGCAGTTGCTGCGACCCAGTGCCTCTCCGGCCGAGAGTCAGTCCTGTCTCCAGGCAGGTTCTGCGGAGCGTGACCCATGAGCGGATGAAGCGCTGCGGACAGCTTTGTTGTCACCATGATGGAGCGCGTGGAGGACTCCCTGGTGTGGTGGAGAGAGGAGACATCGAGTTCTACAAGTCGTAGCCGCATCACCAACCCGGCTCCGGCCTCCACAGGAAAGGCAGAGAGCCGGACTGGCAGGAGGGGCAAGCCACCACTGTCCTCTGGAGATAGGGAAACGCATCCACACCAGTATAGATTCTCCTCTCTTCAGCTGGTCCACGCGACCGATTCCTCATCCATCCAACCACAAGCCTTCCTCACCTATGTGAACCAGACCCTCAGGGAATGGCGGATCCCCAGTACCAGTGGTGAAGGATCAGATCACGGAGCTGCTTCAAACCCTCCAGACCCGAAGGAACCTGCTCCACTCAGTCAGGTCTGCTCGCTCCACCCCAGGCGATGTCCTCCATACCAAGGCTTCGCCACAGCCCCTCACCTACGCAGGGCTACGGCTACGCAGGCAGGTTCAGCAGCAGCAGGCAGCTTAGCCCTTCCAGTCCACGGCCAGGCAGAGTCATTGGGTGACAACCAATTGGCTACCGATTCCACGGGATGCCAATAACTAATGCCACCACGCCAATGATGCTACCGATGACAGCGATGCTACCCATGCCACCAATGCCACCCACGCCAGTCCTGCACCCAGCTGGCCAGACAGACCAGCCCCACTTACACTACTCCTTCTCCACCCGCACAGCCAAGCCCGGCCTCAGTACATGCTGTCATCAGTACTGGGCTTGTTGAATCCCCATGGAGGAAGGACCTCTCAGCATCCCGGGTTTGAGCCAGCTGTTCGCGACGAGGCTTTCCTCAACACACCGTCACCTGTTGTCCTTCAGGGCGCAGGCCACCCCAGTGGGTGGCTTCAGACCCACCCACTCCAGGCACCACCCATCTCCAGCAGCAACCTGGAGCCCTTCACCCCTGAGACTGGGCACACCTCGAGTGACCATAAGAGTGCCAGAGACTGGTATCTGGCTTACCTGTAGAGTTATTATTTGGACACTTGACTTGGGTCAGTTTTTGTTTTACAGCTTCTTGTTCAAATAACAGTTTACTTGATTCACAACACTTGCTGCATTTCTTTTTTTTAATAAAAGTCTTGGTGGAATCTTTTAGAAATGGTTTAAGCCTTTGCATTGCTTGTGGGATGGGTTAAGATAGCAGTGGGATGGGCCAGGGATACCTGTGGGGATGGGTAATAGCTGTGGGATGGGCAGGGATACCTTTGGGATGGGTAATAGCTGTGGGATGGGGTAAGGATAGCAGTGGATAGATAAGCGCTCCAGTGCAAGCATAGTGGGGACTTGTATGGTCCACCCTCCCTGGTGCCTTTATTATGGGCCCTTTATTATCAATAATAATGTTAAATAATCCATGCCACAAACATGTCAACACAAACACAACTCTTTATTAAACGGCCATTGTTGCATTGTAGGCCCACCACATACAATGCCCAATCTCAATCAGTGTGATGAGACAGGCTGAAGGATAGCATCCATTAATCATACTATCAATCCTGTCTTGCACTCACTCCTCCAGCTGGGGAGTTTGCACCAAGGTGTCTCAGGAGTTGAACGCTGCTTTTTCCTCACTTGAGGCTCTGTTGGGGCCTTGCACATCCTCAGTGTCTATCAGGTTTCACCCCGGTGCCTGCCATATCCCCAGGCTCCATGTACCCATTGCCTTGTTGGAGGTCCAACGAGCCGTTCTGCAAGACTGGGTAGCGGTGCGCATGAGATTGTGCAGGATGCAAGCAAGCTTCCAGATCGCTCCTCACGGTCCTCTGGGCGATGGTGCAATGGTGGTGAGAAGTACCTGGTAACCTGCTTGCCATGCTATGGCTCCAACGGTGTGTGGGAAAGTTCCACCTCTGGTCCCACTGCTCTGGCCGCAACTTTCTTCGCATCCCTTCATCAGTGGAGGGGCATGCTGGAGGATCTCTTGCAGGGTATTTTTCGATGAATGGCCTGCACCACTTCTCTGAAACCACACATGCTGATGGTGTTGTGTGGCCACCCTCAGCCGTACTGTCGCATGCCTCCCTGTATGGTGGTCCCCTGAGGCCAGGTGGCGCAGAGTGAGTGGCCCCTTGAGCCGGCACCAGGCTCCACACACCCGGACCTCGCGGCCACCCACGCACAGAGTTTAGACGATCAACGTCTATACTCACGCCACTTGGGTCCCTGGGTGTCAGACACCCAGCTCGCACACACCACAACATACTCGCTCAAACTGGGTCACTGACGCACGGCATCCTCATGACGTTCTGGAATGCCTGAGTGTCTTCGTTTAAAGAGCTCCACCATCGCTGTTGTACAGTCCGTACTCTGCTATTCTCTCGATCCTCTTCGGACTCCAGACGCTTCTTGGCCGCTCCTTTTCTTCCGTAGTAGAGGTCACAGAGCCTGTAGATGGCTTCACCTGTTGTAGAAGGTATGGTGGCTGCCAAAAGGTGTGTTATGATCCACAGTGGCAGATGGATCTGTGGAAGAGGAAGAGTCAGATGAATGGCTGCAGAGGTCTGCACAGCTTGGGCTGCTGGCTGAAAGTGAGTGCGACGAAGTTTTGCTCCGCCTTTTTATAGCAGTATAGATGTCGCCTTTGGCATTCCTCTAGGCATCCTCTATGGCATCCTGGTCGAATCCTTATATCCGAGATAGGTCCCCTCTGGAAGTTTTTTCCATTTTAATGCTTTGTTTTCGTTCTGGCATCCGCTAGGCATCCGTCTCTCATCCGTTCCACTCCTCCTGCGTCTTGAGCGGATGCGAGTTGCGTGGATGCGGAACGGAATGCCTAGCGGATATAGCGGATGCCGCTAACAGATGCAGAAGCGGATGCGTAGTGGTGCGGCAGGCGGATGCAGAACGGCGCATTGGATACATTTCCACGCAAAAGTTTGGCAGCGCCAACACTTGGAGCGGATGAATAGTCAATAGACGGATTGCTGGACCGGATAGAGAGGAAGCAAAACGGAGGCAGTGAGTACATCGCGTTAACCAACGGATGGCAAGCTTTTTTGTCCGTTTTACATCCTCTTTGCATCCATTAGTGCAGTGTGACAGGGGCTTTACTTGTTTTTTTATCTCCTCCACTTTGGATAAACCTCTGCTGTGTTGTATTATATGTGGAATTTTATTTAATGTAACTTTTTCAACATAGTTAACCACACCAGTAGATTTGTAGAGCTCAGTCGTATTTTTTCTGATCTTATATTATTATAGTTTTAAATAATAAACTACTAATAATTTTTTAGTAGTTTATTAAATAATAAACTACTCAGAAGATTGAACCACTGATTGTCTCTTTCTTATTTCATGAGTCACCTGATTTTGGAGAATTTTCCCTGTTTCCATCCCTGTTCAACTTTTTGACAATATCCTCTGGTTGGAAAGTACATTTCCAAACACTGTGGTAAAAGTTTCCAGCAGGCATTGCAAAACTGATATCTCACATTAACAAGGCCACTTAGCACCATTTTTGGATCTGTCTTCCTGACTTTTAGGATATCTAGAAATGGTGCTATTGATCTGGTATTGCTACCACAACACAGTACCTTCATTGACCATCACAAGATTACCCTAGGCATTTGGGTCAAGGTTAATGAAGACTAACATGTCCTTAAAGGTTCCCCTTGCATATACGTGCTAATCATTTCCAGCTCTGGGGGGTGGAGCTCATCTCTGCTAAAAAGCCGAAGAGCCAGCACTGTCCGAAGACGTCTCCGTGGTCATGTGGCCAGCATGACTAAATGTCAGTATAAAATGGAACAGGTTATTTTCAGATTATTTTACTCTAACATATTTTTTGTTAAACTTCAGGCAATAAATATCTTTCTAGGAGATAGACTCCACTGGAGACACTGGACTCCATGAAATATACTGGATCCCAAACCAGAGCTGATTTTCTTCCCTCAAAACTTCATAGGACATTTAACAGAAAGTGAATTTGTAACTATGAATTGGGTAGGAGCTTTGTATAATAAATCTGTGTGTGAGAGANTGAATTTGTAATTATGAATTGGGTAGGAGCTTTGTATAATAAATCTGTGTGTGAGAGAGAGCAAGAGAGAGAGAGAGACAGACAGGCAGACAGAGAAGAGAGACAGACAGACAGACAGAGAAGAAAGAGAAAGAGAGAGATGGAGAGAGAGAAACTGATCCTTTCTCTGCATGCATCATTTTCCTCATTTCTTTGTTTTTACAACAACAAACCTCAGAGTAATAACAATATCCAAGGAAGTAGATAGATGGTTCTCGACTTATAACTGCAATCAAGCCAAAAATATCTGTTGCTAAGCAAGACCTGTTCTTAAGTGAATTTCACCCCATTTCACGAACTTTCTTGCCACAGCTCTGAAGTGAATCACTGCGGTTGTTAAGCTAATAACATGGTTGTTAAGTGAATCTGATTTCCCTCATTAATTTTGCTTGTCAGAAGGTCACAAAAAGGGGATCACATGACGGGCAATAGATATGTGCTAGTTGCCAAGATTTAAAATTTTGATCACATGATCAGGGAGATGCTGCAACACAGTCATAAGTGTGAAAAATGGTCATGTCACTTTTTTCAGTGTCGTCATAACTTCAAATGGTCATTAAATGAACTGTATATACATATATATATATATGTATGCTGTTCAGCTTTATTCAGGTATTTTCCACGTCATTGTAGTTGTGCTTTTAAAGTTGTAGAAATGTTTCGGCAGAATCTCATCTGCCATCATCAGGCTTCTGTATTGTGTTTCGTCTGTGTCTACTTTCTACAGTTGTTTCAGTTTTAAATTTGGGCTTGCCTACTGCTGTCCAGGATGGTTTTTTCTTCTCCGGATGGTCTGGAGTGCTTCGTCTGTGTTTATGGTCTTGGAGTTTGCCTGTTGTTTCTTGCTTGATTGTTCTTTTCTACATATCTTCTGTCTTTTTTGTGGCTTTTGTTGTGGTCTTTTGATTGGTTCGGGCAACATTGTGCTCCCTGTATTGGAGGCTTTTGTGCAGCTGGCTCTGGTTAAATGGCCACGGCTTATTTATTAGGAAGATAGGTTTCATCTGGGTGGCCTGGTTGCCGGTGTGTGTTGAGCTGGAGGCTCTCCGGGCGGCGATACGCTTTGTGCAGGCCTGGTAGCCTGGCTCTGTGGTGTGGAGATTTTTTTTGTTTGTGCGTGCACGCTTCCAAACTGCATTTTGAATCTATTCTTCTTACTCATTGCTTTCAGGTCTTTGTTCTCTCTATGGCCTCTCTCTGATAATTTCTGTGGCTGGATTGGTTCTTCGCATATTGGCTAGCAGGTTTTGGTTGCCCATGAAGTTGATGGCTATGACCTGTGGCTTTCATGTGTTGGACTAGTGAGTGAAGTGTGTGTGTCCAGGTTTTTTACCTGCTTTTTGTGTTCTCTAGGCGGTGATTGAGACTTTGATCTCTTCTAGTGGTCTTGTCCAATGTATCGTGCTGCGCAGGATGCAAAGGGGACTTCGTATTTTCGCCCGTTGGTTTCAGCGTCAATTTTATCTTCTGGGGTTTCTAAGGATCGGCTGCTATTTTTCTGTCTGTTCTGAAGCAGTCTTGATGTGATGCCTGTGTAGTATCTTATCTGATTTTGTCAGAGTAGTACCTCTTACGTAGGGGCAGGACAGCTGTTCATAGGTCTGTCCTATCTTCTAGGTCTCCCTTATGTCTAATGTGTGTTCTTGTCTGCCAGCGTTGGGTCTCTCGGTAATTAGTGTTTTACGCACGGAATCTTATCTGCGCTGAGGGCGTGGTGGTGGGATTGGGCGCTGAGCTGCGGGTAGCGGTTGGTTTGTGTGTTTCTCATTTGGTAAATGGTATGTCGCCAGTGTGCCATCTGTTTTTTTTGGCTAGATTTTGCTATCATCTAGGATGGTAGTTCGTTTGTGTCTGTTTCCTATATATTTATTATATATATATTATATATATATTTATACCCTAATACTTATATATATATATATATTTAGTATCATGTTTTTTTAGGTTTGAGGGTTACTTACGATGTGTGCTGTTTCAGACTTCCTTCTGTTGTAGCCGCAACGTTTTGAAAGGCGCTGCAATACGCCTGGGATATACCCAAAGGGAAGCTGAACAGCACACGATGTAGTCACCCGCGAAAGCTTAAAAAAACCAAATTATCTGACCTCTACGGGGAGAAATAAACAGCCAGATCAAAGCTATGAGACTGGCAAGTTAAGAGAGCAGGATAACTGAGTGACCTAAAATTTGCCTATGCAGCTGCAGAGAAACAATGCCACACCAACTGCTTCAAGATTAACATTTTCATCCAACCGCAGCTACCCAAAGCGTCATCCCCTTGAAAAGATTTCTTTACTTGCAGAATGAACGTTCACAGTAAAGATTCCATTGGATCTGTGTAAACAAGATTTTGCTAGCGACTACACCTGGAATTCTGAGCACAAAAATCCACCCTACATTTGGGATAAGATAAAACAATTTAAACTTGGAGAGCTGTGAACTGAAACCACTTACACAAAATGAAAACTCTCTTAAAGAACTAAAGAAATGTAGAACTGACAAGAAAACCCCCAACACTCACAACACTGACAATTAGCTATACAACGTTATCAACAGAGACTACAAAACAGAAACAGATGTCCTATCCAAGGATTCATCTATGCCATAGCTACCCAAAAATCCCAACAGAACTCCATTTATATGTGCGTTAGAATCCAGCCTAACAATTATAATTACGATAAGCTGACAGAATAAGACACCAGGTTACTCCATCTTATGACAATGATCACCAAAAAATTATTTCTGCCAAAAGATGATTCATGACTACAACCCTGAAAATGATAAACAGCATAATAACTCCAGCAGACACAAGGACGAAGAATGCCACAGTTGTAATTGGACAGGAAAGACCTACGAAACACAGAAATTTACAGGACCTACCTCCCAGACTTCATACATACACAACCATATAAACACCGGACCAACCACGTATCTAGAAAATTTAACCAAGAAGAAAAATTATTAACCACGCCACTAAGCCAAGTAACTCAACAGATACAGTCCATCCAAGAGAAAAACTCTTCTCTAGATGGCCCAAATTTAGACGGCTCCCAAAAATACACAAAGGGCGATTACCTTTCCGGGACCCATTAGTCAGCTCATAGGAGCACCATTACAAAACCTAGCTAAATACTTTGCACAACAAATACTATAGCCCCATGCTGAAATGCACTTGCATTGGTACTAAGAATCATACACCTTCCTAGAAATGATCAAAGATCTACACGTATCTGAAGAACAAGGAAGATCTGCTTGTAAGTTTCGACGTTGGGTTTTTTCACTATTCACTCATCTTCCGATAAAAGAAACTCTTGAAATCATTCAAAGACTAAATAGCCAACCTAGCTAAAGACCTCATTGGACACTAACAGCACACTGCCTAACCAACACCTATTTCATTATAAATAGACAAAGGCATACTAAAGCCAATTTGAAGGAGTCCTCCTATGGGTCACCAACTTGTCACCGTCATTGTCAAACTAGTTCCATGGAAGAATGTGAATCCAGCAGCTCTGGGCTATGCCACCCAACAAACCCACTGATTGGCTAAGATTACTCGATGACAATTGAGTTGTTTGGCCCCATGAAAAGAAACCTAAACAATTTCTATAACACACCTAAAACAACACAACCCCGAAATCAAGTTCGTCCCATGGAAACGGAAATAAACAAACAACTACCTTCCTAGATGTACCTTATCTACAAAAGAACGATGGCGACATGGGACACACCATATACCAAGAAAACAACACAATCCGCTACCTCAACGCCATAGATTCCAACCACCACCCAGCACAGTAAATTCGATGGCGAAAACATTTATCGCCAAACACTAGAACATGGCCAAACGCCTGGCAGTAAGACCAATTAAGATGAGCTATTTGCACCATGACTGAAGATATTTGACAGCAATGGCTTCCAGCAAACCAAAATCACCCTGTCCATCAAAATCAGCACCAGACTTAACAGAGGCGTAGGAAGATCAACAGACTATGAACGCTTTCTGTGACGCCTACATAGAGGTACTGAGATAAAATCTCAGTAAGTGGATACTACACAGCATCACATTCAAGACTGCCTTCACACAGAACAAAGAATCTCGAGCAGCCATCCTGAGAACCAAAACAAGATTGTGCCTGGAAACAAAGGCCATATGCGAATTTCCCTGGACTCATGCCGGCACATACATTGGGACAGACAATGGAAGATAGTTACCTGCCTAGATGACCACAAATGTAGTAAAAGCTGGAACACACCTCCTGATAGTCACACATTTGAAACACAGGTACACATCACTTCAATGGCCTTACGTACGCCACTATAGAACCCCAACCACAGAATCGATCCAGAAGCCACGAGTTGAAAGGACTGAAGCTTGAATGAGAGTGTTCCAGGACTGTCAAGTGTTTGGAGCCTGCACTCTCAATAGAGATCTCACGTACAGCAGGCAACACATGGGCACAACAGATCCCTCTGATAGGCTCCACTCAAATCCCCCCGCACCAGGCCCATGTGAACCCAGGCTTGCGTATGAGAGAGCTTGCTAATGAGGCGCCGTCGCTTTCAACGGGCAGCTGCATGAAGCTCCCACACAAGACAGAGTGGTTGCAGCCATCAAGCACCAACAGACGAAGAATACCAGACACAATCAATCAAACTCCAGCTCCACACTGAACGACCCAGGTCATAGCATCAGAATGGACCAGGCCTAATTTGAAACCAGGGAATTGTGAAGACAGCATCTTACAGAGCCTGCATGTGGCAGATGAGATTCTGCTGACAAGTTGCTCACTTTACATAGCTCTGACGTTCGGGATATACCCGAGGAGCTAACGAACTGTAAAGTCCCGCGTAGCTTGTAAGCCCACACACCCACGCCTGCGCGTCTGCGCAACCCACATAATTTATTAATTGGTGTTTTGAGGTTTTCGGGGTTTTGTATTGTCTTGGTTTTTCGGTTTTTTCTGATAAATTGTGAAGTTATCTTGGCAACGTTTCGATTGAGTCTAATCGTCTTTTAGGCTTTGTTTCTTCGCTCTGTGGCTTCTCAGGTAGATGTGAGCTTGCTGCTGCTTTCTTCCTTTTAACTGCTGTGGGGTGTGTTCTCATGGTGGGGTTTGGCTGTGTTCTGTTTGGTAGGTGTTGGTTGGCTGTTTTTGATTGGTGGGGATGTGGGTCAGGTGGGTGCTTGGTTGTGCTCGGTTGAGTTGTTAGTTTGGTTTTTTGGGTTGGAGCTGTGATCCGTTGTTGTGCTTCGCGGGTGTGTGTGGCGATCGCCACATCTTCATGGTGTGGTTGGGGGTGTCAGTTCGCTTCTGTGTGTTGTCAGAGGGTTGTGAAATTGGGTAGTGGTGTTGCAGCGTTCGGTACCGGGTTGGGTGTTGGGTCGGGTGTTCTGATCTTCTTGTGGTGTGCGTCTGTGAGTGTGTGTTTTCTACTGGACATGTGGTGGTGGCAACTTTGCTGTGGGACTCGTTGGAATGTGGGCCTGTCTTCTTTGGTGTCATTGGTTCTATTATGGTACTCGTTTTTAAATGAGGCAGTTTCCAAATGGTTGTAAGTGCGTGATGTGCTGGGTATTTCTCGTTTTATTCATGCTGTTTGTGGGCGTTTTTTAGCTCTATTTCGGCTTTCTTCTGATTATTCTGTTGCTGGATGGGTGTTCGAGGTCTGGTGTTTTTTGGCGATAGTTTCTTGGGCAGGGATTTTTAAAGTCCAATTTCATGGTCCGTGGTGGCTTTGATGTTGGACAAGGAAGATGGGTCAGTTCTTTTTTCTATTGAGTTCTTGTTGTCTTCCATGCGTGCAGATTATTCGTTTCTGTTAGTTTGCTCCGTGTATGATGTGATGGGCGAGGCAGTGCAAGGGATCGTTTCAGTTTATACTTCTGGTTTTCTCAAGAATCTGATTTGTGCTGGGCGCTCTCCTCTCTCTCTC
>BHFT01033219.1:0-15918 GCA_004320025.1 Laticauda laticaudata
GAAAGGGGAGGATGGGTTGCTCCTCTCTTGGTTAGGCTTATTATTGTTTTTGGTTATGTTGCTGTGGATCTGGCATGTGTCGTGTTGTTGTTCTTCAGCCTGGGGTATGTCAGGTGGTTCGTTCCAATGGTTCTCTGATCTTAATTGACTCAATGTGTCTCTCCAGCTTCTAACCATCGTCCGTTCTAATCTATAACGACGGGGTCCTGTTATTCTGTTTTTTCTTCGGGTACCACAGTAATGGGTGCCTGGAGATTTTTAGCACAGACTATAGGTTTCCTGGTTCGAATGTGCAGTTGTCTGCTGGAGGGAGGTCTGTTAGCGTTTTTCAGGGCTGTTAGTGGTCTGTAATCTACCATTGTGATTCTTTATGTTTTGCCCACTTAATAATTTCTGCTGCGGCTTTATTGTAGTTAAGCTCGGCTGTGATTGTGTTGTTATTGGTGAACATTTTAATCAATTTTCTGCTTGTGTAATGCTCTCCGTGTCTAAATTTCTATGGTTCTTTGGTATACCGGACCATGCATGTCTGCCCGCCGTTTGTAGCTGGTGATCCGCGGCGCGTCAAATGCATGCCTTATTCCATGTTCAAGTCGAGGATACTTTCAAATGTCAAAGCTGTGCATACATGCCCCATATCTTGAAACTATAATGTCTGGTAAATCCTCATGTGTGGTCAAATATTTTCAGTTGTATTGAAACGCTTCTTCGTATTTATTGATGTTCATGGACGGCTTCCAGCCAATTTGACGGTAAGCCGATCTACTATTAGATTAAAAATGTGGTGTCCTTTTGTAGGCCCTGCGGAATCTATGTGAATTCTTGACCAGGTCCCCCTCGGTGTTTCCCAGTCTAGTATAGGTGCTGAAGGAGGTGCAGTTCGGGATCTTTGGCATTATTGCAGGTTTCACACTCATTTAATATCCTTATCCATCCCTGACCACTATACATAATTCTGGCCAGGGATTTCATTTTTATGATACCCGGGTGTCCCTTCATGTAGGCATATTCAAATACTTGCTCTTGTAATGCCTCCAGTATTACCACCCGATCCCCCATAGAATGCAACCTTTTAAAAATGACAGTTCAGTTTGCCTGTTCTTGAATGGTTTAAATTTAACGTCTGTCTTGTTTTCCGGCCACCCTTTTTTTCTACCCAGTTTAAAACCTGTGACAAAGTTTTGTCTCTTGTTGCTTTCGCAATGTCCGCTGCGGTTATGGGTAGTGTTTGGTAGTGTCTCAATCTGTAGGGTGGATGTGGTTGGTGCCGGGTCGTTCCTAGTTCAGGTAGGGGAGTAGGCCTCAGTGCATTGGCATGAGAAATGTCTTTTGCCTGGTCGGTGAATCAGTTTATAATTGTATATGGCAAGGAACTCGGACCATCTTGTCATTCGTTGGGAGAGTATGTCGGAGTGGCCCTTTCCTGCTCGCTAATATTCCCAGTACGGGCTTGTGGTCTGTAATAAGGTAAAGGTCCTACCGTAAAGGTATCTATGAGACCGTTGACACTGGTATTGCTGCTAACGCTCTCTGTCCAATCTGACTGTAGTTCCTTTCCGTTTTGGATATTGTTTTGGAGTAGAATGCGATCGGTGCTTCTCTCCCATCTGGTAGCGTGTGGTCTGAGTACAGTTCCAATGCCGAATGGTGATGGTGTTGCAGGTGACTGTCAGTGGCAGTGTCTCGCTGTATTGTATTAATACAGATTCGGATATTATTAAATCTTTTATTTTCTGGAACGCTGTCTCTTCTCATCGTCCCCAGGTCCAGGTGGCTGCCTTGTCCAGTAAAGTCTATGTAGTGGTTCCGCCGTCGTTGCCTTCTGTGGCAGAAAAACATTGTAAAAATTAATCAGTCCCAAGAATGCTTGTAATTCTAATTTGTTTTTTTTGGTCTAGGCGCTTCTTTGATTTTTTTTATCTGTGGGTGGATGCCCTCTTTATTGATTAGGTACCCCAGGAATTTGACTTTGGAGGTGCGCTAGCTGACACTTTTCTCTTTTGACCATGAGTTGCCGTCCTTTTGAATCTTTGTAATTCTATTCTGAGATAGGCTTCTAATTGTCTCTCGTCGCTGGCTGACACTAGCACGTCATCAAAATATGGGACTACCCCTTTTATCCCTTGTAACAACTGCCCCATCAGCTTTTGGAACACCCCTGGAGCCACGCTGACTCCAAATTGCAGTCTTTTGCATTTGAAGGCTTCCCTATGAGTCACGATCGTTTGTGCCTCTGCTGTTTCGGGGTCGACTGACAATTGTTGGTATACTTGCGCAAGGTCAAGCTTTGCGAAAACCTTGCCTCTCCCCAATGAATGTAACAGGTGTTGCACTACTGGAACAGGAATATGTGCTTTGCTGATAAGTGCATGGTTTAGGGTGGCCTTGTAGTCACCACAGATTCTCACGGACCCATCTGGCTTAATTGGGGTCATGATTGGGGTTTCCCATTTAGCGTGGTCAATTGGTTCCAATATGCCTTGTGCTATGAGTTTATTTAGTTCCTCATCAATCTTTGGTTTTAATGTGAAGGGAACTTGCCCTCGCTTTAAACCTAATAGGAGCTATTGTCGGATTTAAATTTAAATGATATGGGGGACCCTCGTACTTGCCTAGTTTTCCCATCAAAGACGTCCTGGAACTCCCCTCATCAGGTTCTCCTCCCAGTCTGTTTCGGTGACGCGTGTTGCATGCAGTCACTCTTGATTCCCAGGGGTTCGAACCAGTCGAGTCCCAACAGGCTTGGGCGGTTCGCCGGTCTACGTGGTTAGAGGCAGAATTATTGTGTGTTCTTTGAAGGTGACTTGGAAGTGTCTGAGTCTGACTATGGGGATCCTGTTTCCTTGGTAGTCTTTTAGTATCAGCGTTTGGTTTTCTAATTCAGTTCTGCCAATATGCGGTATCAGTCTTTTAATGGTATTCCATGATACCATTGATAGATATGATCCGGAGTCCACCTCCATCTCGCATTCTTGGCCCTCCGATCCTGACTGGCCACATGTACTTTTCGGCCATTGGTTGCGCTTGAATGACCGATAGTAATAGTTTTGGTGTGTTTTCTTCTTTTCTGTAGTTTTCGTTTAGCTGCTTGCCTTTGCTTTCTCAACTCCATGTTTGTCTTTCTTTTATCCTTTGGGTGGTGTGTTGTCTCTACGTCAGGGGCTGTAGCTCTTACGGTTTCGGCAGACCCCTTGCTATGTGTCCCCATTTCTCCGCAGTTACCGGCACATAGCATCTAGGAAACGGCACTTGGAACGGGGGTGGTCTCCTCCGCACCCGGCGCACTGGAATGCTGACTTACATCCTTTCTTTCTCCGTCTATTTTTGTTCAGCCTGGAGTCTTGATCTCCTCTTCATCATCATCGATCTCGGACAACGATTCACTATCCGCATAGTGTTTGATGGTCTTGTGTGTGTTCTCTGACTTTTCTCTCTGGAAATTTGGCTTGTTTCTGCCGGTGTTTTTTTGTGTTGTCACATTCATTTTGTTGCATTTTGGCTGCTGATTTTTTAGCTGCTTCAGCTGCCGTGGCCTCAGCGATAGCCTCAGTGACTGTAATTTTTGGTCGAGTTAGCAGTTGGCTTTGTTGGGTGAGATCTCTTAGACCAAGGACCACCGCATCCCTCATGGCTTCATCCATGTTGAGGAACTCGCATGCCCCTCCAATGTCCCTGAGAGCCACTATGAAGTCTGTGATGCCTCACCTTCTCTCTGTCCCGTTTGTAAAAACTCATGTCTCCGAATAAGCTGGAGACAGTCGGTGCGTAGTGAGCCTTCAATAATTTTTCCAAATCTAGCCAGGGCCTCTGCTTTACATCCTCTGGTTTGGCTAATGCCTTGGCCATCTTGAATACTGTGGGCCCACAGTGGGCGTCAGGAAAAACGGCTCTCTTTCTGTTGTTGGAGATTCCTGTGCAAGTTGTTGCTTTCCAGGAACATGAGGAATCTGTCGATGTATGATTCCCAGTCCTCGCGTCGCTGGATTGAATGGTGTGGGTGGCGAGTTGGTTCCAGCCATTTCGTCTGCTCGGTTCTCATGCCACGTGCTCGACTGGTCTCCTTGTCTCAGAATCCCACCTTCGTCGCCAGTGTTGTGTTCGTGAAGAATGAGACTCGAGACGCAGCGTAACTTCAGCTCTTTTATTTAGTTCTTAAATTTCATCTGATCCAGGAGCCGTGGCAGCCCTTTTTTATAGAGAGGCTGCTCATGGCTCGCGGCCAATAATGGCTCCTTGATTCTCCCGCCGCTGAGGTGGCCAATCATAGGCTAGTTATTTTTGCCAATAGTAGAACACCAATCAGATTCAAGTGTTTGTGGACCAATGGGAATAGAGTATTTGGAGTATGCTAATATGTAACAATATATACAATATAATCTTCACTTCTAATTACCCTGTACAAGTCCAGTGATAATATTGCTTATAAGATTATTGCATAGATAGGTAGATAGATAGATAGATAGATAGATAGATAGATAGATAGATAGATAGATAATTGATCATCCTTAATTATAAATTTGCTAATTTCTGCTTCTATTTTCTAATCATTTATAGAATAAGTCCCACGTTAAGCAATACTGTTTCCTCTTTATCCTTAATTTTCATCATTAACCTGTCCATTTTGGCACAGTCTAATATTTCTTTGTTACATTTTCATCTTTTCATTTTTCCAGTTTTGTGCGTGCATAATTGTTGCTGCCGTTATTACATATAATATTAAATATATAGTTCTTTTGTCATATTTCACCGGCAGTATACTTAGTGAGAATAGTTCTGGTTTTAAATCTATTTGTTGTGTTGTTATTTCTTCTAACCACCTTTTTATCTTTAACCAATATTTTTTTGCCATTGGACAAGTCTACCACATATGGTAATAGGACCCCAGTATCTGTTTACATTTCCAGCACTCTGGCAGTATGTTTTGGAACATCTTTGCCATTCTTGCTGGTGGTGAATGCCATCTATAGAACATTTTGTAAAGGTTATCTTTGTATGTTGTTGACATCGTTAGTTTGTAGTTTCTTTCCCAAAGTTTTTGCCAATTGTCTAATTTTATAGTATATACAAAAATTTTGGTCCATACTATTATAGTTTCTTTTATATATTCTTCTTCCATTTTAAAGTTCAATAAGTAATTCTATATTTTCTTTATTAATTTATCATCTGTCCCTAGAAATATCTGATCCAATTCTAGGGGTTCTTTATAGACTCTACATATTTCTGCATCTTTCTTGTGTCTTGTTTATATCTGAATATGTGGCCACCAGGCAAAATCGATTCCTTGATTTTTTTAGTTCCTGTTTTGATTTTAAGTTCCCTTGTTCATTTTGGATATCAATGATTACAATTTTTTCCAGTTCAAGAATATTTGGATGTATTAGCACTTCCATCATGGATAGCCAGACCAGTATTTTCATGTAGCGATTCTATTTGATTCTTTCTCACACTGAAAGCAGAGCATGCCAGATATAGTGCCTTTGGAAGTATCTATGTATTTTACTTTTCCCATACCATATAAATGCATGCCACCCCAATTGTAAGTCATGACCTTCTAATGTGAATATTCTTTTGTTCTTCAAATTTATCCATTCTTTCAACCATGTGAGCCTCAAGCCTGGTAATACAGCTCCCAATCCGGTAGCCCAACAACCAGGGGTGGGATTCAAATTTCTTAACAACTGGTTCTGTGGGCATGGTTTAATTTGAGGGTGTGCCTTGGTCATATGACTGGGTAGATGTGGCTTGCTGGCTGGGCATGGTATGGTGGTGACATGACTGGCTGGGCATGACTTGGTTGTCATGTGATTGAGTGTGCATGGCCAACTCAATGTCACTCACATCAAGGGATGCCTCGCCTGGCGCCTTCCTCCCAGCCATTCCTTGTCACACTCAGCGTCAACTTATCTATAGTTCTGTAAAAATGTTCACCTTTTTTGACTTTATTATTTTCATACTATAGATGTACTTTAATGGACCACTGAAAGGAGGAAATGGCTCACATGCTTTGCTCAAGAGTGTGACATGCAACAGGCTTTTAAAGGGTTGCCAGACAGATGAGGGGAGCAATGTATTTTCCAAAACACCAGAAGGCAAACAAGAAACAATGGATAGAAACTGAACAAAGAGAAAAGCAAACTAAGACTAAGGAGAAACTTCCAGACAGTGAGAACAATTAACCAGTGGAACTGCTTGCTACCAGAAGTTCTGAGTGCTCCAACACTGGAGGTTTTTAAGAAAAGACTGAACAGCCATTCCTCTAGAATGGTATAAGGTTCCCCTCAAGGTCCCTTCTAAGTGTTATTCTATTCTGACACCTTTCCCAGGACCTCTACTCAAGAGTTTTCCTGCCTGAGCAGGGGTTGGACTGGAAGACCTCCAAAGTCCCTTTCAACTCTACAAAACATACATGTATTTATGCTCTGGACTATAGACATGTAATCCTTGAAAAATACCTGGGCAAAAGAAAGGCAGTAAAATCACTCTAGGTGTAGGGGCAGCATACAATATTAATATAAGATAAATAATGAAACAATTAAAAATAATAGCAGAGTTTTCTCCCCCCCCTTCCTATTTCTTTTTTCTTTCTTTCTCCCTCTTCCTCTTTCTTTCTCTTTTTCTTTCTCTCCCTTCCTGTTTCTTACTCTTTCTCTTTCTTTCTCTCCCTTCTTTTCTTTCTTGCTTGCTTTCTCCCCCTTTCTCTTTCTTTCTTTCTCTCCCTTCCTCTTTCTTTCTTGCTCTTTCTTTCTCTCCCTTCCTTTCTTTCTTGCTCTTTCTCTCTTTATTTTTTTATGTCCCTTCTTTCCTTCTTTCTCTTTCTCTCTCTTTCTCTCCCCCTCTCTTTCTTGCTCTTTCTTTCTCTTAGCCACTCTATGGCTAGCTACACAGATGAAGCAATAAACACAGAATCCAAAGAAATATCAGTGTTTTATTCCATCACAGATAGTAGCAAGAAGCAGCAAGCATACATAAATAAAATTAGCGCCGAGTGTTCACCGATCCCAGCATTCTATTTATCCCACCTGGTAATCACCTTCCCACATCCAGCAACCCCTCCCCCCAGCTAGCCAACATCCTGTTCCTAATTGGTGACAGCTAACTTCACTGTCCCACACCACAATTCGCTCATCACCAAGCTGTGCTACCTTAAGTGAACCCCTAACACCTCCACTGAGTTAACACGCTTCCAGACGTCCGTATCAGCTCAGGGATCTCTGGCCAGCTTGGTTTTCTCATGCTGCTTCAATCACCATGGCTAGCTGATGCCCTGCTGATGCGTATTGTTAGTGGCCGCCATTGTTGTAGGGGAAAAGTGGATCCAAAGCTCCATTGCTGAGCTGATGTCTTAGCTGGCTTGGAGAGTTCGTGGCAGGCTTTACTTATGGCTAGCCTTCACCAGCTGGTACATCTGATGGTGTTGAGCTATGGCTCGAGCCAAGCATGATACTTTCTCTCTTTCTGACCCTTCCTCTTTCTTGCTCTTGCTTTCTTCCCCCCCCACCCCCTCTTTCTNTCTTGCTTTCTTCCCCCCCCACCCCCTCTTTCTCTCTCTCTCTCTCTCTCACACACACACACACCTGGTCTGGGATGAACTGAATGATCTCGCGAGTTCCAGTCAGCAGTAGGCAGCAGGAAAAGGAAGAAAGGGAGGGTGGGCGTGTCGTGCAGCTGCAGTCCTCCCAAAAGCTTCCATGTAACGTTCCATGTAACATTCCATGTACACTTCCATGTAACAGTAGGGCATTGAGCACTCCCTCCCCCACCCCAGCCTTCCCAAAGACAAAGCACCTCTGAGTGCAGCAGCAACTGCAGCAGTGGGTCCTTGAAGATACCCCACCCCCCCGACTGCAGTCCTACCAAAACACCTCCGTAGATGGCAGAGGTGGTGGACCTGGCTCTGGCTGCCTCCTGTAAGCTGCCCTGGTCTGCAAGGGAAGCAAGCAAGCATGGGGAAAGGCTCCGGTAGGTTCCACGATCTCCCGCTTGCTTCCAAAGCTGCCCTGGCCTGCAAGGGAAGTAAGCAGAATATTGCAGCACCAGAGCCCTTCCCCATGCTTGCTTGCTTCCCAAGCCAAAGTATCTCCATGTGCAGCAGCAGTAGCCCTGCTTACGGGAGGCAGCCGGGTCCGCTGGTGCCACTATACATGGAGGTACTTTGGGAGGACTGGGGGGGATGCCCAAGATCTTGCTGTCACCACCGCCACTGCCGCTACATGATAGGGAGAGCTGGGAGAGTGCTGCATGGCGGCTTAGCCAGCCAGCCAAGCCCAGGGATGGGGGGCAGGCAGGTAGGCTGGGTAAGGTCCAGAGAGATGGCTCTGAGGGGCCTGGGGAGCCCCAGAGAGGCCCAGGGAACATGGGGAAGAGGCTAGCATGACTTGCAGGCTTACCGTGCAGACAGGAGCCATTTTCCAAAGAGAAGGACCAGGGACTTGCAAGCTTTTCACTTTGCACAGCGAAAGGCCAGCAGCAATGGCTGGCCTGGCAGGCAAATGCAGGCTGCAGGTATGTTGTGCATGCGCATGATGTTTTGCATGTGTGATAGGGACTGACTGGGCAGGGAGTGGAGAAGCAGGTGGAGAGGGGTGGGGCCAGCCAGAGGCCCGATTTACCGGTTCTCCGAACTACTGGGAACCATAACAACCAGTTCTGCCGAACCTGTAGAATCCCATCCCTGCCAACAAACCCCCCACCTTATTTTTGGTGTCTTGTAACATTTTCAGTTTGATTGTTGTTTTTTTGCCAAATAAACTTTAGAATCAATTTATTTAAGTCCTCAAATTACCTTTTTCAAGCAGTAAAAATAGCAATTTCAGTAGGATATTCATTTTTGTTGTGGTTATCCTTCCGCCCAACCACTTGCCATAGATTTTTCCATTTTTCCAAGTCTGTTTCTATTTGTTGTATTAATTTAATGTAGTTGTCTTCTTTTATGGTTGTACCTTTTCCTGTTAGTCAGATTCCCAAGTATTTAACTTTTTTAGTTATATCTGCATGACCATCTTTTCCATCAGTTCATTTTTCTCTTCATTTGTAAGATTCTTTGTCAATATCTTAGTCTTTTCCTTGTTTATTTTTAGTGCTGCCACCTCACCAAACTCTTCTATTCTTTTTATTAGTTTGGGTCCCATTTCTATAGGTTCCTCCTGAATAAATACTAGGTCATCTGCAAATGCTTGTATTTTGTAACATTTTTTTTTTATTTTCAAACCTTTTATTTCTGGATCTTGTCTGAACTTTCTAAGCAAGATTTCCAAGGTTAGTATGAATAGAAAAGAAGACAGTGTCCTCGCTTATGTTAAAATTTTCTGTTATATCCCGTTTACTATCACTTTTGGCATTTGTTTGGAATATATTGCTTATATCATATTTATGAAGTTTTTGCCAAAATCCATACATTTTAATTGTAGTGTCATAAACTGCCAGTTCATATTATCAAATGCTTTTTGTGCATCCAAGAAGATCAAGGCTATCTGTTTTTCAGAATGGGCTTCATAATATTCCAATGTGTTCAGGATAATCCTGATATTATTTTTCAGTTCTCTTTTAGGTAGGACACCATTCTGGTCAGAATGTATGAATTCATTTAGAAATCTTTTTAGTCCCTCTGAAATTATAGAGGCATATATTTTATAGTCTACA
The DNA here is from genome assembly GCA_004320025.1 of Laticauda laticaudata. Taxonomy (NCBI): domain Eukaryota; kingdom Metazoa; phylum Chordata; class Lepidosauria; order Squamata; family Elapidae; genus Laticauda; species Laticauda laticaudata. The sequence continues at coordinate 9,640 of BHFT01033219.1, forward strand.
TTTAATAATAATTGGTCTGTAGTTTTTTATTTGTATTTTCCTTTGGTATTAAGATAATATATGCTTCTGTCCATGTTTTGGGGAACTTGCCTTTAATAGCGCTTCATTATAGACCTCCAGCATTGACAGCCCTAGGACCTGTAGATTTTTATAGAATTCTGCCAGAAGCCCATCTGGTCCAGGTGTTTTATTGTTTTTTCCTCTTTTAATTGCTTCTATTATTTCCATTGTTGTTATTCTTTCATTTAGCATTCTTCTCACTGTGTCTGGTATTTTAGACCAATCTTTTTCCAAATATTGTTTTATTGTTTCTTCTGACATTTTTTCTTGATTGTAAAGTTTCCTTAAAAAATCCTGAAAGAGAAAGAGAAGAAATTGATGTACAAACTGATAGATGAGAAGGGGACTTTGCATTAATGGAACGAAGACAAAAATAACCCAGTTCTGAAGTACTGATGGCTGCCCTCACATTTCGAGTGCTTGGCAGATGTGGCATTTGCAGTGTCCTGTGGTCATTTGACTGTGACTTATGAGATTTTTGCTGAAAACTAGCAGTTACTTCCATTTTTTTTTGCCAAAAATGCCCTATAATGAACAGTGGGTTTGCTTAATGACCTCAGCATTCACATAACAACCATTGCAAAAACAAGTTGTAAAATCGGATCAGTCACATGATGGCAGGCTCCAATGCAGTCATAAGTCAAGCACTACCTGCATGTCTATCAGTGGTGGCTTTATTTACCATAGTTTGTGGAACAGTACATCATATCCTGGTTCATGCATAAAGCACCCCACATCCAGAAAGACTTGGAACAAAATGGATGCTATTGTGCCATTCAAAAATATAGATATATGCAGATATTTTCTGTCAAGATATGAGAGGAACTGCCAGAAATATTAGGTGGAACCTTGTAACCAAGTATGGCTTGCTATGGACTCGTCAGTACAGAAAGCATTCACAAGAAATTTGGTGGGGTTTTTTCCTGCACAAGATCATCTTTGGACAAGAGCTGTAATATCTGATTTTACCCAATTGTAACAGTCATTCCTATGCCGGTCCAGTTACATGTAATTTCCACTAGCTGGCATCATACTTTTCATGTAGCCATTAGCTTTAAACTGTGTCTAACAATAATTATTGATGCTAAAAGATATTGGACTAGAATACACACATGGTTGGAAAAAATTATGCTAAATCAAAGACATGCTATGGATTAGTGAATTACACGAAGCCAACTGATTGTGATTTGTTGGAATGATGAGGCAGTCGAGTTGTTTGATCATGAACAACTGAATCATGATGATCTTTACTGGAGTATAGTCTTGCATTTATATACATTTTTAGTTATCCTCCGTCATTGGTTAACTTTGGTTACTGTTTAACTTTCGTTACTGTTCAGCACAGTAATCTACACAATTAATTTATCTCTAGTTAAAGTCTAACATATGTCTACTTCCCCTCTCTAATCCTCCTTTATCCATAAATTAGTGACTTTGTTTGCCTGAGTTGTATTTTTGCTTGGAAACATTCTTTATCAGAGGTTTGCCATCAGAGATTGGAACATTCCTACAATTACAACTCTACAGTGATTTCCTTAATGTCGCATCACTAACAAAAGAGTAATTTCATGAAGTATGAAGCCACTAGTTGTGGTAATGCAATTCCCTAAGCATAATTTTATAATTCTACTAAGGCAAATCTTTAATTTGACCTGATGATTTCATGGTTATATCCATATGGATGTCTGGGCAGAAGAATAGAAATGATTGGCCATTGGTTTTCTTCAGGATGCTTTGGTTTGGTTTGTTTTCATTTTCTAACCCAGTTTAGAACCATAGAATTTCCTGATGGTCACCTGTCTCAGTAAATAACAGAGTAACAGAATTGGAAGGGACCTTGGAGGTCTTCCAGTCCAATCCCTTGCTCAGGCAGAAATATTAATTTTTTTCATGTTAAACTTTACAGACAAATTTCTGTTTTTAAAAAAAGAATAGAAAGTGAATATTCTGATTTTTCTTAATTTCTTGACATTAGCCAACAGTCCCTAGAAGCTGCAACCCAACAGGTTGTAATTAGAGATTTAATATCTTATAGTTCATTAATTTAGACTGTATAATAGCAACCACAGATGTAATACATTATATGAACACAGGCATTGGCTCTATCTACATAATATACAAAGCTATAACTTTTGGATAATTAGTGTAAACTGTCATATTGCTCTCTGTTGTGCACATCTTGGTGTTTCTAGACAAGATAGGAAAATGTTTTGATCCATGCAATACCATACATTGCAAAAAGTCAGGTAAAGACTTTCATGCAGCTGGGGATAGTATGGCGAGATACATCTGAACTTTACAGTGTATCATGCATCATATGAACATAGCCATGGTTAACTTGCAATTGGGTGGCTGGTGTCTCAGTATATTGTACAAATTAGGTTAATATAGTCCATTGCAGTGGAAAAACACAGCTGTTATGTTCAAAACAATGTATTCTCTGAATACTGTGTACAATACATAGTACATTTTCAGTTGATTTCTACTTTTAGTTTAGTAGTGCTGCATATTAAAAAAGCTGGTATAAATTTCCTGTAAGAATTTAAGGGGATCTCAATTGTGGAAGTGCCCAGTGGAGATGAAGCACACTCAGTAGCCACAGATTAAAAAGAGAAGGAAAATTGAATGGATGGCAAATAGCGAGGGACCCTTGAAAAGGAAGGTATGGTAAATAAGACTTCACAATTTCCTGCCAGCCAACTTAAGAATCCCTGAAGCACAGAAGGGAGACAAGAGGAAATTGCTGGAGCTGCCCTCTTTTGGTTGTTTTGTGATCCTTAAAGAAATGAGTAAAAATGGGTAAAAATATACCTAGACACCTTTGTGTTGGAAAGAGTAGCTGTGATGACCCAGAGTGTAACACAAATCCAAAACATAATTAAATGTCCTTTAATGCCTCCAACTTGGCCCCACTGTTGATTAAATACTCAGTTGGAGATAAAACATACTCAAAAATAGTCTTCAAAAGAAAGCAATACAGTCCAAATTTAATGAGCAGATAGAGGTGAAATAAAAAAACCAAACAAACTACAATGACAAAATGTCCACAACAGAACAGAAGTATTTACCAAATTCAAGAAGATAACAAGGCACAGTCTGTCAGAAGGACACAAACCAAGATAACTTCAGACCAAAATAAAACATGCTTTGCTTCTGTCAACCTGTGTTTTAACAGTCTCTCTTATATCCTCATCTCCCCAGCTGCAACCAATGAGGATCATTGCTACTTCCTCTCTCACAAAGTTGTTGCCTTCTCCATTCCTCCTTGTGTGTCCTAGGATGCAGAGGGTATGAGCCTGGTTCTTCCTCTGACTGCCCAGCCAGCCCCAACTCTTCCAGAGCCTCCTCCACAACTTTCGGAGCCACACCTCCACTCCCTGTTGGCTGTTCCTCCTCCTCTCCCTCAGAGTCCAACTCTGCCAAAGGCCTGACAGTAGAACTTAAACATTGCAAAAATCACACTTTGCCGGACACTAAGTTTCTAGGGACAGTTTACCTTTTAATTTTATCTTTCCCCTCTCCTCCCTTAGGTGCAGAAAAGGGATGGGGGTTTGGCTAAGTTCTTGGTTCATCTCATGCATGATCCCTATGGAAGGGGGCCTAAAGATGCTTTGTTTAGGTTTTGGCTGAACATGATGTGACAGTTTATGCAAATAGCAACAAAGCAAGATTGGCAAGTGCTCTACAAAGGGATTTATCTAGAGTTCTCATTTAACATTAATTGCTTTTGAAGATAGTTTTGCAAGTGTTGTGCGTTCTATAGTCGCCCATTTGCCCTGTATGGTAGTTTGGAAGGGACTCTGGCTGAGAGACATCTTATGCTCATGAAGTGTAGTTCCTCTGATCAGAATGCCATCCTTAAATTTACAAGATTAAAGAGTCTCACTTCTACTCCAATATAGGGAGATAGAAACTAGAGGTTTCTCCCCAGAATGGCTGCTAAGAAGCAGCAGCATAGGAGTGCCAGTGTGGCGGACTGGATTGAGTGCTTAGGACCAAGCAAAATTCAAATCCACACTTAATTATAAAGATCACTGATGGCTTTGAAGCAATTGTTCCATCTTAGTTTAGGTTCTCTTATTTTAAGGAGAAAATCACGTGTCTGCAGCCTCATGTTTTTGGAAAGAGCTGAATGTGTTTTTAAAAAATGGCAGACAAAACAGTTGGAGATACTTTTGTAACATTTTATTTCCAAGTTTATTAAAACATTTGAATAAAACATTTTTAAAAAATTTAAATGTTTAAAAGAATTGTCTTGAATTTAAAAAAAAAAATTGTCCTGATTTCTTCTTCCAATGGGATTCTTCATGATAAAAGCTGGAATAACAGGAGTCAATTAATTTTTAATAATCTCAGAATGGCTTACAACTCCCCCAAACTGCTTGCAATCTGTCAACATTGATAAATGTCCAAAATAAAGAAGGGGGAGGGGAGAAACTGCTAATTATATTGTTTAACATATACTGGTTTTGAGACATGAAAAGAATCTTGCCCTCTGACATTATTGTTAGTTTATTTGGACAAGAAGTCCTAAGCTAAGGAAAGCTATGTTAAAATTCCAAGCAAGAGTATTCACAGAGTGCGTCCACCATCTTGCAAATTGTAACATATACTGCTGATGCTGAGATTCTAAAACTGCTTTTCCTAGCATGGCCTCTAATCCCATTTACTGTTCATTTTCTTGTATCATAGGCAAAAAAAAATATTTTCTTGCCATTCTTTCGCTGTTCACTTTGACTACATTGGTACTATTTCAAATATGAAAATATGACTAACTTCAGTACTTTGCTAAACATGTCCTAACCAGTTCAATTCTATCTTATTCAACAAGCTATCATGAAGCTAATGTAACCGTGTAATATCTCAGAGATAATGGGAAAACTTTATAACCTCTTTTCACATTTAACCTCAATTATGAGCAAATGTTTGGCTGGTGTCAATTCACATGATAGTCTGTGGTTCGACTTCTTATGGTACCAATATTATTGGCTCAAAAAAAAATTCATCCCAAAAGATGAGCCTTTTTTGTAGCTTGTTATAATGAACTTAAATTGCCTTCATAATGGCTAAAACATTTTTAAAGTGCCATCTCCCCAGATAAATATCTAGCTTTTACAATTACTCATAAGCAATGAAACTTGTTTGCTTCTGTGGGTATGTAGGCCTTAAACAATCTGCACCTCAGTCTGTCTCAAGGAAACCATGGTTTATAAATCGCACTGGATTGGCTGGAACATCTTAAGCTAAAAATTAGAAATTCTATAACAGGTTATTGAATTATATAATACAGTACCGTTGAAGTTGTAGCTTCTACTTTTTCTTTTCAGAATAGCTACCAGGAAGAAAAATATGAGCATCAATAATTATGTATGTCTTAAATTAGCTTCTTCTAACATTCTCCCTCTAATATTAAAAAGAATCAAATGGACTTAAACCGCTCTCCAAATAACAATAGAGCAGCTTTCATTCATGCAAACAACAGGGCTGGAAGGGTACAGTGCTGGTTTCCATTCCTTAATTTGTAGGGAAGACTAGATATGCAATTCCTTCTTCCAAAATAGAAATTGACTCTAGGATAACTGATATACTATTCTATGAAGAATTCCCTACCAGAGTCAATAGGAAAAAAAAAATATCCAGAGATTGAGAGAAGATATATTTGACATATTATAGATGTGTTTAATAACATTGATATATTTTATAACTTTGTTATAGACCAATTCTTCAAAACAACAACTATCCAAAAGATACTGATGTCTGCCAATACCGACTCTTGCCTTGTTTCTGCTACAATGCATTTTATATGCAGTTGCATTTGTAGACAACTCAGAAGCTACATGTATGTTGTCTAAGCAAAAGCATTTTTAGTATGCAACTACACCCATTGTAGTATTGTACTATGCTTACTCTCCCCCCCACCCCCATAATATGGCTTATTACATAGCTCTTCTACACCATTAAATACACCTCTTTGACATAAAAAGTTGATAGTCCCAGATTTAAGAATTGTTATTGCATCATTTGTTATACCATTTTGATGCTGAATTAACAGGTGAAATAACAGGCAAAGCAGTTATTTTGCAGACTCACCTCTTCCCAAAAACAAAAAGAGGAGCAGGACATTTATCAGCATCTTTAAAAAAAGAACAGTAGTAAACAAGTATTACATGCTGTTTGCATAATTCCATAGCTGGGAAGCTCTTCCCCCCCCCCCCCCCC
>BHFT01033219.1:15926-36046 GCA_004320025.1 Laticauda laticaudata
CTCCCCCCCCCCCACGAAGCTCTCAAGTTGAAAAGACATGAACTACATACTCTCATGGGATAGTTATGCTTAATAGCACTGTTAAACAAAATTATTTCACCAAAGAATCAAAAGCATTCTAGATACAAACACAAAATATTGTTTGGCTCCTACCCATTGGTTCGTAATCTAAGAATCAGGAAAAGCCTAAGCAAAAAGAAAAGGAAAGAAAGCAAGTAAAATACTCAAAACTCCAGTCAGGAGAAAGATGGGACTGGAGTTACACTAAGTCTCAGGTCAACTTAAAGCTCTTTCTTAAACTATTGTTCTTCTCTCAGTGATGAGTAACCTTGCTATTCTTCTCATCATCTAGGGCAGCACACCTACATGTGGTTTTGAACATTTTTCTCATCAAAGGGTCCTAAGGACAACACTAAACTTCATGGAGCATCCCAGATAAATATGTAAAGGAAGCCCTCAAGTTTTCATATTATCTAAATTTGTCTCAATGGTTGCAATTCAAAAGTGGAAAAAGACCTAATCATCAGGAGGAACACCTCATCATTTTGAGAAAGAGATCTGGTTCCTTAAATCTGTTTTAGGCCGGGGTTTCCAAGAGGGAAGGAGTTACTGCTTTGTTGTAAAAAAATAATTGCATTCAGTTCAATTATAATGTGTTGCAATTTGGAAAATTTGTCTAGAGCTATGGTGCTATATTCTGGAAATAAAAACTCACCAGCTTCCCAGTCTTCCTGTGAAGGTGAGCATTGCACACCAGTTACCTCTTTGATTCCCATGTTTAGATTGGTAGCCCCTGCAATCAAAATGTACAGAAACGGTGATATTGATATTGAATAGTTATAAACAGTTACATACATTGATATTTAGTTCTAGGGCTGAGTGTATCTCTTTAAGACATTAGAATTCATGTTTGTGAATTTACATTGAGATATTGAAATTCAAACAACTTTGTTGCAAGGCAGAGCAAAGGTTAAGATCCTGGTCTCTGATAACAGATCATATCTGATAGCCAGTATCTTCATTAGCTTTTAAAACAAGCTCTTGAAATTTGGCCTAGGCTTTTAACTGCAGACCACAATTGTTCATTTTAATTGTCATTAAATGTTTTGAACGTTGATTTTAAATCTACGTTTCATTTCGAATGGCCAGGAGACTTTAGTAGCTGCTGTTCTATCAAATGAATAAAAATAAAAAGGAGTCATTTTGTGAGAAAGAACTTGCTTTGGCATAAAATATGAGAATTAATGAAAGCTCTCCATTGTCTCAGGTGAGTTCCCTTCTTAAATACATAATTTTTTATTATTTACTGAGAGAGGAAAGGGGAACAGAAGAACAGCTACTTTTTATACAACAGATAATTTCAGACACAGCTAAGTCAGGCAGTCAACATAGGAATTGGACCATTAATTTTTTCAGGGCCAAAGGTACAGTACTGCCCACTTTATTGCTTCATGTCCAAGTTCAAAATATGTTAATATGTTAAAGAACAGAGGAGAATTACACTCTTTTCCAGAATGGTCCTGTACTTACTCTACTTCATAATAGTGTATTTTGTATTCTTTGTCCAGGAAAATCTAATTTTATGGCATGTACAGAAATATACAAAGTGGTCATCTTTCTCTGTTTGAAAAGTTCATTGAACCTCCCATGTTTTTCTTGTAGACTCCCATACAATGCCAAGATTTATACATAACTTGTAATCTTCCTTCACTTATTTGACTGCATTACATGTCAGTCATGATAGCTTTTTGATCTCCTTACTTGCAATGTCTAATTTTTTAAACGAATGAACTTTCAATCATTTTTAAAAATATCATTTTCAAAGCTGTATTGCTTACTATAAATTAATTTCTTCTCTTTGCACCTTATTTTATAACCATTTGAATATTCAGTATATATTTATTTGGTTGAAATATTGGGATGCTGATTTCTGTAGCCAGCATAACTCTCAGCTTAATTCACAATTTTTTAATAACATAACCTATTACACCATGTAAGAGTCATAGTGAGCATTCAAGCAGAAAAAAGAATCCAACTCTTACCGTTGGACACATCCAGAGCAATTTTATTCTCACAATTTTCAAGATGGGAATTGAATTCTTCCTTGGGAATTCTATGGCGAGCATTATAGGGGCATGTTGCTAGTTTTCTAGCAATCTTCCCATTGTTCTAGGCAAAAGAACAAAACCCAAGAGATTATTATAATGTAGAAATTATAGCCATCTTCAAAATCCTGTCATCAGTGATACTGCAGGAAAGATGTTGTTGAAATACAAAAGATACATCAGAAAGGGAATTGTCAATCCATTTTTTTTTCAACCCGGAGGACCCCTTACAGTGCCACTAATATCCCAGGAATGGAAAATTAAGGCATTGAGTAATCTTTCGACACTTAACACAATTTCATAAGAAGCAATGGCATGTGAACATGAAAATAGATCTTGGCAACGGTAAATTTCAAGATTAAAAAAAAAACCCATAGTTTAGAAAAAGGGTTCAAATTAAATCAAACAATTGACTGTTCCAAGGAAACTGAATGGGATAGCTGGCAAGATCACAAAACACCACAAGTATAAGTTTTTCAAATATTTTTCACCCACAATTTCATTGAATAACATTCTGCTTTGGAACCTGCAAAATGCTCTGTGGTAAGCAGTTCTGAGTTTTCAGGAAGTGGTACGATATGGAGCAGGTCTGTTTGTGTTTTCATTCCAAGAATTCACTTGAACAGTTCAATAATGGGGACAGCGTATCTGGTTTCAGAGTTGGAATTTTCTGTAATTAAATGTTTTTGAACTTCTCTCTTTTTCAGTTTTGTCCAGCTTGGCTTTAAATGTCACACACATTGCCTATTCTGTACTACATTTCATTTTCTCCTTACCTCCTTGCACTTCACCAAGTGATAAGGGAAACGGCTGGCTCTGATCTGATGGTTTTTGTCATAGGGGCACTGAACCAACCGTTCTGGATCCATGAGAATGTGAGAAGGTTTGCTGGGTGGTTGTGCTCCTAAAGATGTTGAAAAATAGATTACTGAATAGAAAGATACTATTAAATAGCAAGGTACACAGGTGCATGTGCTAAGACTCAGTAGAAAGTGTGACAGATAAAAAGAGAGACCCTTTTAATGCTAATACTATGTCCAAAAGCATCCTAATTATTTTTGAAATTTAGAAATTTTAGAAACCATGAAACCATGTTATTCAGCAGTCTATAACATACATTAGTACAGTGTCAATTTTAAAAAAGTACAGAGATGAACCTTTGGATTTAATACACCCAGGTTTTATTTAAGAAAGTTGTGGCTGCCACTAGGTTGCTGCGGCCATATGATCCTCATTTTGAACACTTAGTGATGTTTTCAGGCATTCAGTTCCTTACTTCCTCCCCCACCCAGTAGTAGCCACTTGCCTACCTGCTGGGAAGGGAAGGTGCAATCTTCCTGGCTGATGCCACCCACTTCCCTGACCCTTGCAGCAGCTTTTGTGCATCCTATGAACCCTCCCTGATTTGCAGCCTCCCATGAACTTTTCTTGACCTATGCATCCACAATGACCCGTACTGCACCTCTTACACACTCCATGATCTCACACATCCTTGACTGGCACTGTGCCCAACCTAGACAGCACTTCTTGCACACCTCCATGCCCCCTTTCGGACCTCACTTGCATTACATCTCCTGTGCACATCTGAGCACCCTTCCTGATCTGAACAGCACCTCTTGGGCACTCCTGCGTATCATTTTTGACCCACACTCCTGGGCATCCCCTCACTCTCACCCACCTGGTAGCAGCCATTTATCTGCCTGCTGGCCTTGGACATGCAACTTACTGTTATCTTCCCCACTGACTTTCTTCCCACAAGCTTCCCACTAGCAAAGTTAATTAGGAAGCAACAGGATTTCTATGGAGGGAGATATGGAGGAAGAAAAAAAAATACAATGACAGAAAGGAGGGGGAAAAGGAAGGGAGGGAGGAACTGCAAGGAAGAATTTCCAATGCTTCCTGCCAGTTTCCCATAAGGTCAATGGGCAGGTGGGCAGGAAGTCAGAAGTTGCTCCCACTTCCACTGCTTTTTTGCCCACCTGTGGTCATTCTGATTTCTCTGTTTAGATAAGAAAAATATCCCCAAAACAATCCAATGGAGCATGGGTGGCAAATACATTGCTAAAATTCTTGTTCCCACAACCTTCAACTGTGCATCATTGGGGTAACAATTTTTGAACCAAGGTGCCTCAAATTGGCTAGCTTAGAATATTTTCAAAATCTGGGGCCTATGGACTCTCAAAGGATTGAAATTTGGCAAAGTTTATAAAAAAAATTGTGATGTAAAAACAATCCTAAAACAGTTTACGATGTAGTACAAAATATAATAAAACATTTCCTGTGCTGAGGTTTCACTGTGTTCAGCTTTGGCTCTTTTTAAAACAGATGCATCTGTGTATCACAACTTTTCCAATAAAGACTATATTAGATGATCCCTCATTGTTGAAGACATTGAAGAAACTGGTAAGGAAATGATGACAACCAAACAGGGCATGAGTTGTCTAATGAGGTCTAAGCCTATTAAATGGATGGTTTGCAAACTGCACTGATATGGGTTTTAAATAGTTTGTTGAATAATCCATAATAGGCTGGATTTATATACTGTGCTAAGCCATGTTTGTCCATATATTAATCTGACTATGTAAATATGTCAAAACTGTTGGGATTGGTTCAGTTGGTTCATTTCTGGTTCACCTAATCAGAAATAAAAGCATGATTTATAAAGTATAGTGGCTTTGCTCACATTGCAAGCTAAACCATGTTTGATATTAATTTAAATGGCAGTGAAATCAGTATTCTCTCATATCTTATTTGTTTAAAAAACCTATGCAAATTGAGTGAATTAGAAATTCTCCACTTAAGATTTTTCGAAAGCTACTTTTCTTTTTTTGGGGGGAGGGATTCTATGAATTTTTTTGACTATGTTTGCACAAATAGGCTAATCTGCAGTTTTTTGGTTAATTAACCCCTGCTCTGGGTTTACAGTATATATCTAGCCAACTATATATTTCATGTATTCCATAAGTCAAATGGGGGAAGTATATGTTGTGGTTTATAAACCACAATTAATACCTTAGTTTGAAGGTATTGATCAACAATGTTTAACTCAACTTAGATTTAAACAAATTTTATATTAGCAGAATGTTAGCCACATCATGGCTTACAAAACACATTGGTTACACACTGATTTTTTTTTTAGGATGTTGGGTGAACATAGCCATTAGGTTCCTTCACAGATCCAAATGAAACTAGATGTATTTATTTTTTTCATTCCATAATGTGTAAGGGGTGTTATTGTGTTGTAAAAACACAATTTTGTTTTATTCAACAAACTGGCTTAGTACTGATATATGAAACCCAGTCACAAACTTACTGTATAATTAAAGCAGTGATAAAGAACAAAGGACTTACTGTGTGTTTCTGCTTTCCAGCTTATTCCTCCAGACTGTTAAGTGAAAAACAAAAAGCTAAGTTCTCACATGTGGAAAAAAAAAGGAGGGGGCATTTCATATTGACTTTTATTTATTCAACTTGTATACCCACCCATCTCAAACAGGCAGAATTAAACTCTGGCAGGCAGAATTAAAACAACACACACAACAAAAAATTAAATACAAATATCAACCAAGAGATAACTGTTGGTGTCAACATAGCCAGGGAATATAGCCATTCACCTACTTGGCACTCCAGGCCTGGACACATAATCACATTTTCCAAAGACCAAGTTAATCTCAGAGAGACACAGCAGAAAAAATATACCATCTGGCCCCACCAGCCAAATTTCTTTGGCTGGCAGGATCCATAGCATGCCTGTCCTGCAAGACCAGATTGAACAGGTAAAAGCAACTGGAAGAAAGTAGTCCCTCAACTAACCAAATACCACCCCCAAAGCAGCAGCCTTGTGTGCCAAATAACCAACCTGAGTATCACACGACTTGAAGCTTCTGAACGCTCTTCAAGGACAGGCCTATTTTATAAAGTAGCTGGCCATTAAAGGAAACACCTGCCTTTCTCTCTGCTCATTTGCTCTAATTGCCTTTGTCTTTATCAGGGCAAAGAGTTACAGCTAAACAATTGCCTAAATTCAAATGAAACAGGTTTGTCCTAATAGCAATTGAAATGTAGAGTGAACCAATGATGGGAAACATGATGGGAAATTTTCTTGAAGAACTTTCTGACATCATTGTGTCCAAGGAAACCATTATTACAAAAGGTGGGGGTCTAAAATTGCATTCACCCTTATCTATCTTTAAAAAGCATTGTGGATACTTCCAAAATCATGTGAAGAAGTTTCTCAACTACAGAATAATAGTGATAGATATCATACTTGTTAATAATTTTAAATCATTCCTTTCTCACTAAATGCTAAATACCTAACAATGTGGTTGACTAATTTGTGACCCAGTAATGTAGTTAATGGTTCAAGGCTGAGCAAACCCCAGGCAATTTAATTAAGTAATCCATGGATCAACTAACTATGGATTGCGTTGTTTTGCAAACACAGCTTGTTTCATGTTTTGCTCTTCCCTCAAAATTTCATGTTCATTTTGACTCAGTGTTTGCCCAGAGTTAGTAATATAAATCAAGCTAAGAGATTCCAAACTCTGGCTATGAGGAACAAAGTTTTTTTTAATGCACTAGGAAGAGACTCATAGTTGGGAAAAGGATCCCAGTTTGAAGAAAAGCAGGATACCTTGTTTGAAGTGTACAGCAAGAATAACTTCCAAGCTAAGATTGGCAGACATCCCATCTCAGCTCTTTCCATTTGTATTGCTGATTACTGGTTCTGGGTAAAGCAGGGGCAGAGATAGTAAAGAGAGTACATCTGTTTAGAGCAATGTTGTCAGAGCCATGAACTTATCTGTTTGTTCATTAGTACAATTGGAATAACATAAGGACACGTGTGCTCTTCTTTGAAACCTCTTGTGATAATCAAAAGGAGCTTGAGAAAGCCTTTTGACAACTCTCTTGTTCAAGCCAGTGGAAAAACCCTATTACAGCAATTTGGGTTCCTGGTTTGCAGCTTCCATCTAACCTTGAAGGAGAAAACTTGAAATGGGGGAACCTCTCTGTTTTCTTTTGTAACTCTATACTTGGTTTCATAACCTTTAGATTTGGTTTCAGCTGGTTATGCCTATGAGTCAATTGTTGATCCTGATAACTTCAAGGCAATATTGATCACTGCTAGCTACCTGAACTAGTCCAACAATTTTTTTGGCAAACTTGGCTCTCATATAGTTTAGTAGTAGGTGTGTTTAGTTATTAGAGAACCAATTTGTTATACTATAGTGATTAAGGTGCAAGGCTAAAAACCAGGAAGCCATGGTTTTTAGTCCCATTTAGGCACAAAGCCAGCTGGGTAAACTTAGGTCAGCCACTCAGCCCTAGAAAGGAGACATCAGCAAACCACTTCTGAAAAACATTGGCAAGAAACTTCAGGGGCTGGATCAGGTAATCGCTAGTTGTCAATGTTAACTTGAAGGCACAAAAACGTCATGGACCTAGTGATTGTATTCCCATGACATAGTCTTGGTACCTAAGTACAGGAAGTCCTCAACTTGCAACCACAACTGAGCCCAGAATTTATGTTGTTAAGTGAGAAATTTGTTAAGCGAGTTTTGCCCCCATTCTATGACTTTTCTTGCCACCTTTGTTACCTGAATCACTGCAGTTGTTAAATCAGTAACATGGTTGTTAAGTGAATCTGGCTTCTCCATCAACTTTGCTTGTCAGAAAATCCCATGACCTTGGGGGACATGGCAATCATCGTTAATATGAACTAATTGTCAAGCATCCAAATGTAAATCATGGGGATGCTTTAATGTGCAACGGCCATAAGTGTGAAAAATGGTCATAGGTCACCTTTTTTTGGTGCTGTTGTGACTTTGAATGGTCACTGAATGAACTGTTGTAAGTCGAGTGTTTATTCATTTAACCCATGGACGTCAGGGATGGATGTTCATGGTGATATTCCCTGTACAACAGGGTGGGTTCACAAGGCTCAAATGCGACTGACTAGACTGTGGTTCATTATGTCATAGGAACAGAGCAGTACTAAGTAACAAGCTAGGCAGAAGTGAAAGAAGCTGCTTAACTCCAGGAAAGGTTAACAATGTGCCTTTGCCTCAGTCAGAAGTGCTCTGCTCATTGAGCAGCCTGGTTACAGGAAGTCCCAGCCTTATAGGGGAAGCTGCATTCTCCACTGCCAGAAGAGGAAGCATTGCGGTGAAGTCTGCATGATAAGCTGAAAGCCCGAAGAGCAAGTTGTGGCACAAGAGTTGTGTGCTGGGTGTGGCCTGCTTTTGAATTTCTCCCCTAATCAAGTCTGAAGCCCCAAGGGGCGCTGCCGATTCCTTGGGAAGATGTCCCTGTCCTCCGTGTACGAGCACAAATTTGCTGAGAAGTTGACAATTCTTTATGACAGGGGCAAGGGGGTGCTCATCCGCATATATAACATCAAGAAGGTAGGCGCTGATGTGCCCCAGGGGCAGGTCATTCTGTTCTTCAGTCAAAGAGATTTCCAGTTGATCCTAAGGAAGGAATATAGTAGTGTCTGGGATCTATAAAGTGTGGGTGTATTTATAAGACTGGAGTCTTTCTCTATTTTGTTCTCTTTCTGGCTTACAGCAAAGGTGGGAGGCCCAAGTAGCTATAGAGAAGATATATTAAACTTGGTTTGAGGAAACTGGTGGATAGAGAAAATAATAAGGCAGCTTACAACTACCACCCAGAAACATTAGCTGAAAGATTAAGAGATGAATGGATCTTCCATAGCAGGTATATAGCAATAAAGGCCCGGAAGCACTTTTTGTTTTTAATTGAGTGATTCTTAGGTGATGCTTGAGAAGAAAATAGTTTGATTTCCTCCCCCTTGTCAATCTGCAGCTTTATTGTAATTTTCTCCAGCTTCAGACTTGTTTTCCTTCCTGTATCCTATCCTAACCCCTCTTCTAGACCAGGAAGAATTTTTTTTATATAATTTTCATTATTTAAGTAGTTCATGATTAAAGTAATTTATTATTTAAGTAATTCATTAATGTGATTTGATGTGCTCACAATATATTACACTAAATGTGATTTGGTGTGCTTTGAGAATCCAATGATTAGTTTATGGTTCATTGTGTTGTGTATAGCACAAACTTAGACTGTTGGGTCAATGCTGTAAATCGTTGGTTAATCTGTTGCACATAATCCTTTTGCAGACATTTTCTTCCTCCCTTTCTAGTAGCTCAGACGGTGTTGGTTAAAACATCACATTGATAAAATGGTTTGCTTTGGTTTAGTGCGGAGGTGGAGATCTGTGGCCCCTTTATGATTTATGGGCTTCAACTCCCATAATTTGAGCCAGCATGACTCAAGGTCATCAGTCATGAAAGGGCCATAGCTCCACACTCTGGTTGAGTGTTTTGTTAGTGCTTATGTTTCTTTTTAACATAAAACATGGGGCTGTGTTAATCCAGCCAATTGTGGTTTACACAAATTAGGGCTTAATGCAATGTGTGAACCTAGTTTGTGGTTTTAGCATGCTGCTTTTTCTAAGCTGTCTTTAATGGCTACATTCTATTGTGGCCTAATGTTCCCTCTATCCAAGCAGGGACTGTTTCTCGCTTATGATTTCTATAATGCTCAGTGACAGAATTAAGATATTTTAAAAGCAGAGGACAGCGTGCTAGGACTTTCAAATGTTTCACGCAACACAAATGTCCCAAATTTCTTCATAACAGCCTAAAAGCTTGACAGGAGATTTTCCATCTTAACAAAAGTTCTGTGAGCTAAATTTAGGGCAGCCTTCTCTCCCCCTCCCTCCCTAAATATGATATCATCCACATTTTGGAAGTTGTAAAGCTTCCCAAGAAAAGGAAGCTGACCACAAGTTGACTATAGATATTTGGACCAAATGAGGATTGAGGCTAACATGCCTTTGGAAACCATCCCTTCAACTGCTAAGTATTAATACCTTATTCTTAGCTGCTATAATTAATAGTGATTGAAGAAGGCTTTAAGAGGAAGGAAAGAAACAGCAGCTTCAGAGTAATTCAGATCAACAGACAAGAAGCCAGTAGAAGTAGTTGCTTCCTCTTCCTGTTTGAAACTGTTGGGGGAGGGTGGTGACATCTTATGCAAATTAGATTGTGCACCTGTGTTTACATTTCTGTCCATTCCCATTGCTGGCTACAGACCATATTTTAATAGCAATCATAATTTTTCCTTGTGCCATAGCAATTATCTCCCATTGTACCAAGGGGCAATATGCAATTCTTAATACAGTTAAGAATTTTTGGGAGCTATATTAGTTCTTGTTTCTATCTATAGTTTGCTATCTGACTGCGGTCAGTGTTGCTCAAAGTATAACTTACGGCTGACGCATCATCTCACTAGTGTCCTTTTGTAGCCTTCAGGGTGGGTAGGGCTTCTTTTGATTCTCTTTTAGGGTTTGTTTGTTTTTTTACTTGTGATTTAGGGGCCAACTGGATGTTTAAGCCTCACTTTAAGGCAGGGGTCTTCAAACCTGACAACTTAAAGACTTGTGGACTTCTTTTTTTTTTAAATTGAAATAAACTTTATTTACAAAAAATTAAAAAAGCACAAACACAATTATGCAGAAATAAAAAATGTGTAAATAGAACAATAAACATATTTCTATTACATTTGATAATAGATTTGATAGTTCATAATAAACAATAATAAATGGCAAGACTTGTGGACTTCAACTCCCAGAATTCCTCCTCCAGTCATGTTAGCTCAAGAATTCTGGGAATTGAAGTCCACAAGTCTTAAACATGCCAAATTTGAAGACCCTTGCTTTAAGGCATCATTTTTTTCCATTTAATATTCCTTTACCTCATTCCATTGAATTAGCCGTGCAAAATCTGGTGCTTACTTTGAGACAAGAGAAATTATGCACTTTTGTGCTAGAAGGATCAGGATCACACATGTGTCCTGCTTGAGAAGATTTATTGCTCAACCCTGTACACACAAATCTTGTTAACTAACATATGGCACTAAATTGGTGCCAGATAAGGGTCAATGGCATTCAAGAGGGGTTGGACTTGGACTGTTGGTGGGAAAATAGTGACTCTAGGCTCATGACTCACTTAACTCCACCCCTCCCAACTCTGATTGCCCTTCTACATCTGTGGTTTAATACATTGTCATATGGAGATGGAGAGGCAGAGAGAATTTTAGGATGCTAGGAAACTACTAAGGATCTAACTGTAGTTCCATTTGCTTGTAGGCTACTGCTCCACTGATGTTCTGATTGTAAATAAAACAACTGATAGATGTTTTCAATCTCCATTGATCCCCTCACCTGGAGGGAAGTTAAGCTTAATGTGCTATTTCTGAAGCATTTCTAATGCTTTTGAGGAGTGTGTAATAGTGTCCTCTGTGACACATATGTTTTTGCTGTTGGTTTGAACAACACATATGGAGGGGCCCCAGCTTGAGAAAGGCTGCATTTAGAGTACCAGTTTGGAGGATGTCATTTTAATGGATTGATTCATGATCTTCTATTAAGCTAATACCTTTAAAAGGGACTCATTTGCCTGCACTTGGTAATAATTGACCAATGACATTGAGGCAGCTTGTTCCATTTCTGTTATGTTGCGGGAAAAAGAGACTCGAAACCATTGTGACTTTCAGCTCTTTATTTAGTTCCTGAAATCTGTCTGACTGCGGAGCCACGGCAGCCTCTTTTATAACGGCGGCTCGCAGCCAATGACGGCTCCTTGAATCTCCCGCCGCTCAGGCGGACCAATCACAGGGCGGCAATTGCGGACCAATCACAGTAGCATTGAAGAACCAATCACAGTGTAGTATTGGTGGACCAATCAGGAAGCGGTATTACAAATATGCTAATATAGAACAGCTATCTCACACTGTTGGCTCATGTTTAAGTGATTTTCCACTAGCTACTGATTGTCCACAGTTACTGTTTTTGAGCCAGGTTTAATCTAATCTGTACTTGTACCTTTGGTTTTTCCTGCCTGGATATAAAACCTTGCTTTTCTACACAATAAATTTCATTTTGTTGGATAGGGTCCACTGTTCAAGTCTGTCAAGATCAGAGGTGGTATTCAGCAGGTTCTGACCAGTTCTGGAGTACCAATAGCGGAAATTTTGAGTAGTTTGGAGAACTGGGAAATACCACCTCTGACTGGAGATTTTACAGTATCCATCTTCTGCCATGTCTACCAAGCCATGCCCACAGAACTGGTAGTAAAAAAATTTGAATCCCACCATTGGGCAAGATCCATTTGGATCCTGAGCTTGTTTTCTGGCTGTTGTCTATTCCTGCCAGCTTAGTGTCCCTCTGCAAATTTGATGAGTTCTCCTTCTAGTCCCTCATCTAAGTCATTTATGAAGATATTGAAGAGTCCTGGGCCTAAGATGGAACCTTTTGGTACCCCACTACTTTACTTTCCTCCATGGAAGTGTAGTATCATTAAGGACCATTCACTGAATATGGTTTATCAGCCAGTTACAAATCCATCTGGTGGTGATGCTGTCTATCCCACATATCTCTAGTTTACCAAGAAGTAGGTTGTGGTCTATTCTGTCGAATGTCTTGCTGAACTCTAAGTATAGTATGTCCACATCATTTTGCTGATCTACTAATTTAGTTACTCTATAAAAAATAAAATAAGATTGGTTTGGCACGATCTGTTTTTAACAAACCCATGCTCAAAACAAACTTTATTTGTTTCTAGATGTTCAACAGACACTATAAAGTTGATTAAATATGTCTTTCTGGTTCAGGACTCTTTCTGAAAAAGTATGTGGATTTTCTCTCAAACAACAACTCTATAGTGATTAGCAACCAGAATGGAATTAAAAATTCACTTACATAGAACAGTGGAGAGAAAGTGCATCTTGTTGGCTACATATACAGTGCTTTTTAGTAACATACAGAAGGTATAAACTAGCTTACCATCTTAAGTTGCAGTCAAGATAATAGGAAGGACAATCCCTGTAACGTTTGGTACATTTTGGCAAATATGTTACAGGCCCAGTTTTATCAAATGTGCAAGTACACATACCATCCAAGTTAGAATCTACTGGATTGCTTTACAAGCCAACAACCTGTTCTATGCACCTCACTAAATGGTCCAGGCAGGGTATTGATGACACATACTTAGGATGTATTTTGAAGAATACAAAAGCAATATATGATTCAGTGGATGGAAGCAATGGAAGTGAAGATGATTTCCAAGGATAGATAGATGAATTGATTAGTTTGTCAGTAGTTCTCAACTTACAACCACAATTGAGCCCAAAATTTCTGTTGCTAAGTGAGACATTTGTTAAGTGAGTTTTGTTCCATTTTAACGATCTTTCTTGCCAAGTTGTTAAGTGAATCACTGTAGTTGTTAAGTTATTTACATGGTTGTTAAGTGAATCTGGCTTCCTTACTGACTTTGCTTGTCAGAAGGTCGCAAAAAGTGGTCACATGACCCCAGGACACTGCAGTCATCATAAATCTGAGTCAGTTGCCAATTTTGATCACGTAAGCTGGGGATGCTGCAATGGACATAAATGTGACTAGCCCTTATGAATTTCTTCAGATAAGACTAAATAGCATAATGTTGATTTATACCATGTTAAGATAACACAGGAGTAATCTGGTTTCGTCTTTAAAACATCGTGCTAGAAATTGTAAATTTTAGTCCCACCTTCGTCCCACTGCCATCTGGTGATCTTGGGACAGTCATTATCCCTTAGCCCTAAAAAGCAAGCAAAAGCGAAGCATTTCCAAATTTATCAAGAAACTTTTTCAAGGATTAGCCCAGGTAGTTACCAACAGTCAATACTAATTCAAAGGCACACACAAACAAACACACATACAGGGATCCATTATTACCAAGAATATCTCTGTGCACATTAGAAATTTTTAATGTTTGTATTTAGTGAATTTCAAAATTAGGGTTCATTTTTATATCAAGCAGACATAATAAATTTAGGTGCATTAAGATTTGGGCATACCGTAGCATAATTAACAAGTTAAGTTGATTTCTCTTGTGTTTTACCATGTGGTTTCCCATGTCTTCTTCCCATTCTGATCATTCATAGGACCAATTTTACTTGACTTGCCTCCTTTATTCCTTACTTTATTCTTTACCTTACTTAATTATGCCCCATTGTAGAGAGATCTTCTTGACTAGTGTTACACTTGAGGAGTTGGGAATCAGAGTCTTCAAAACGAATACTTGGTCCATTGTCTTACAGAGAGCTTTCTGTTAATACATCCCACAATAAAGGCATAGCCCCTTGTGGTCATGCTTCAGCCTGCCATTTATTGAAACAAACAAATCCAGCATCTGGCAAACTGGACCTATAGTTTGCAAGTGGCAAACTGGACCTACTCATATTTGCTCTTGGGGCACAGTGACTCAGCAGTTAAGGACACTGAGCTTGTCAGTTGGAAAGTTGAATGGCCTGGGTTTGAGACCCAAGCATTGCACAATGGGGTGAGCTCCCCTTCCTTGCCCCAGTTCTTGCCCAGTTCGAAAGAATTCAAATGCAAGTAAATAGATATCACTTTGATGGGAAGGTAACAGTATATGATGTACTTCAGTGTATAGTCATGCTGGTCACATGGCCATAGAAATGCCTTTGGATGATGCTGAGTTTCTTGGCTAAGAAATGGAGAAGAGCATTGCCCCCAGAGTCAGAAACAACTGGACAGGAAAATCTTTACCTTTAACCTGCTCAGATCTGCATTACCAAAAACTCCAGTGGGATCAGCATATAAACAGAATTTGTATAAGATGTTTTACAGGTGGCATTTACCCCCAGCAAGAATAGCAAGAATGTTCAAGAACAAATTGGAGAAATGTTGGAAGTGTCATCAGATACCTAGATCATACTACCATATGTGGTGAACGTGTGCAGAGACTAAAAGATATTGGACTAAAATCCACACATGGTTGGAAAAAATGACAAAAAAGCACATAGATTTAAAACCAGAGATATTTTTATTGGGTATCATACCTGAAATATACAGTAGAGAACTGATATATTTGATTGTAAATGTATTAGCAGTGGCTAGAATTGTATTTGATAAAAACTGGAAAATGAGAAAATTCCAATGGAAGACGAAGTTATTAAGAAAATAATGGAGTGCGCAGAAATGAATAAAATGACATTTGAAATTAGAGAGCAGGAAGATAAACAATTTTATAATATATGAGATTTGTTTTATCAATGGTTAGATTAAAAAATAGGGAAATGAAATATTTTATAATACTTTATAATAGAAGTATAATAGAATTATAGAGGTAAAGTAATGTAAGGATATATTATTATTGAATAGATTGGTGATGATGAAATGAATGTTATAAAGTAGGCCAAGTAAAAATGGTGATTTGCTCGCATAAAATAATGGAATATTAGTAACAGTCTGCAAGTAATTAACAATGATAATAATATAAATATATATAGTAGATTTATAGTATGAGGATTAATTTAAATTAGAAGGGGAAGACTGCAGAGATTGTGCACAAGAAATTTGTACCAACCGACACACTGTATGTAACTGAGAGATGATGTTATGTTTTATGTTTATGTTTTGTTTATGTCTGTGTAAAAAATAAAAAACTTTTCAAAAAAAAAACTCCACTGAGATGAGCTTTACTAATTTGGAATCTAAGTAAAAGGAGCATTCAAATGGGAACTCCCACATTGGAGCCCTTTAAAACTTGAAGAAATCTTGGTTTCCCATTTATAAATGGAAAGAGTACAGTACTCCATATATCAACTGGTAACTCCTATCCTGACAGATGAGATGTTTCTGTAATATTTGTTAAAAAAATAAGTCATGAGTATTTCGTATTCTATATGTTGCATTTAATTCAAATATTTACATCCTGCTCTTCAACTTAGAAACTTCTTCGGATGGCTTAAGGCCCTGTCACATCGGCCGATGGATGCACAAAGTATGTAAAAAGGACACAGCGGACGAGAAAATGTTCCATCTGTTGTTATCCGCTCTCAAAAGTACCCCAAATTTGCATAAACAGAGCGGACAACAATGGAAAGGAACGGACGGGGAGAGGACGTAGCGAGGATGTAAAGTGGATGCTCCACGGAAGCCGAGCAGATGGAAGCAGATGGAAGCGGATGGCACATCCACAGGGCTTCCGTGGGAGCACAGCGAAGCGGACGCGCAGCGGAAGGAGTGGATACAGAGCGGATGCCGAGCGGATAAAGCGGATGCATCACGGATGCAAAGCGTTCACAGCGCATGTGGGGAGGAGGCATTGCGTCAGCCCCGCGGATATAAAAGGATGCAGCTCGCAAGCAGGTCACCATTCAGAGGAAAGACCTCTTGTCATTGGGAAGGTGTGGGAGCTTCATCACTGGAGGGCTTTCAAGAATGAGATTGGACTGCCATGTTTTCAGAAATGGTTCTAGGCGTCTCCTTTTGGGTGGGGATTGGACTAGATGACACGTACAAGGCGTCCCTTCAACTCTTCTAAACTGTAATCGAAAGCCTGCACAAAGCTTGTTAAATTGTTTAGTTCAATTTGCGTTTTATTAGGCCTCTAAAGCCCAGTCACCACAGCACCAACGGATGGAAAGAGGATTGTAAAACAGATGAGAAACACTTGCCATCCGTTGGGTAACGCGATGCATCCGTTCTGTACTCACTCGCCTGTCATGTTCTATTCATATCTCTATCCCATCCAGCATCCATCTTCGTGATGTGTTCATACGCTCAAAAACAGCTTTCTGGCTGCACAAAACTTATTTGAGCGGATAAAGTATCCCCAACGCCGTCCGTTTTACATCCACTATGCATACGGGGAACATCCGTTATAAGGTCCAGGTTTGGGGTGTTCTTTTTTTTAGTTTACACCCAAAAACCCATTTTTTCGCTATATCCGCTAGGCATCCACTGTGCATGCCCGCGAACTCACATACCGCTTCCAGTGGAAAAGGGACACAGGGAGGAAGCGAAAACAAGATGCGGAATGGACACGCAGCGTTAGTAGCACGGACGTAGAAAGGATATAAGCGGATTCAGCTCGCATATAAAGCTCCCTCAGAACCTACTCATGAAGCCCTACACTTCCAGATGTCTCACCCGTGAATAGAGGGATCTCTCAACTACGGCTGTCCAGGGCAAGACGGTTGGTGGAGGAACGCCTTTGGCATTCTGGCCAACAGGTTCCAGGTACTTTCTCACCACCATGCAGCATTCGCCCAGAGACCATGAGGAACATCGTGGAAGTTTGCGCATCCTGCACAATCTGCTACAAATATAGGCACACCTGCAACCCAGTGTTGCAGAACAGGCTCAGGGACCGCCAACAAGGCAATGGGACATGGAGCCTTGTAGTGAATGGAGGCAAGGGCGAAACCTGATAGATACTGTGGATGTACAAGGCCCCAACAGAGCTTCACGTGAAGGGAAGAAGCAGCGCAACCTCCTGAAACACTGGCTGCAACTCCCCAGCTGGAGCAGTGGAGTGGCAAAACAGGATGGTAGATGCTTAATGGATGCTTCCTTCAGCCTGTCTCATCACACTGATGAGATTGTGCCAGAATGTTGAGTGGCCCTACAATGAACAGGGCATTTAATAAAGAGTTGTGTTTATGTTGAATGTGTTGATGAATGATTAAATTGTTATTGATAAATAAGGGCCATAGGTGGCAGCTGGTGAGGGTGGACCATACAGTCCCACCATGCTTGCACGGGAGATTATCTATCCCACAGCTATTACTCATCCCACAGGTATCCCTGACCATCCCACTGTTATTTTACCCATCCACAAGCTATTACCCACCCACAGGATCCCTGCCCATCCACTGTTATCTTTTACCATCCCACAGCTATTACCCATCCACAGGTATCCCTTGCCCATCCCACAGCTATCTTTACCCATCGAAAAGGTATCCTGCCCATCCCACTGCTATCCTTACTCATCCCACAGCTATTACCCATCCCACAGGTATCCCTGCCCATCCCACTTGCTATCCTGTACCCATCCCACAGCTCCCAAAGGTATCCCTGCCCATCCCACTGCTATCCTTACCCATCCCCAAGCATGCAAAGCTTAAACCATTTTTCTTAAAAGTTTCCACAAGACTTTATTTACTAAAAGAACTAACCAAGTATGTGAAGCAAAGATAAACTTTATTAATAAAAAGCTGTCAAGCAAAATGACCCAGTCAAGTGTTCCCAAGCAAAAGATAAAAGTCAACAGTATCAAACGCCAGTCTCTGTCACTCTTCTCAGTCACTCTGAGGCGTGCCCATAATCTCAGGGGTGAAAAGGGTGCAGGTGCTTGTGGAAGTCGGCTGCTGCTGGAGTGTCTGGTCTGAGGCCGCCTTGGGGGTTGCCTGGCCCTGAGGAGGAACAACAGGGGCATGGTGTGTGGAGAAGCTCTCAGAGAGCTGGCTCAGTCCTGTGATGTGGAGAGCCCCCTCCTCCATTGACATGGGGTGTCAGTCCCAAGACCGATGACAGATGTTCTGAGGCCGGGTGGCTTGTGGGGTGGAGAAGGAGGAGGTGGTGGGGCTGTTCTGGTCTGCAGGTGAGCGAGGTGAGGGCATTGGTGGCATCTGTGGCGTTGGTGGCAGCATCTGTGGCATCTGTTGGCATTGGTGGCCATCCAGTGGCACTGGTGGCGTACGCATGAACCTGTGCCTGTGACTGGGAAGGGCTGCCTGTGCTGCTGGAACTTCTGGTAGCCGATTAGCCTTAGTAGGTGGAGGGGCTGTTGAAAAGCCTTGAAGGGCTGTGACATCACCTGGGTGGAGGAGCAGACCTGGACTGAGTCAGAACAGGTTCAGCTGGGCCTGGAGGGTGGTACAGAAGACCTGTGATCCTCTCCTTGATCACCTGGTACTGGGATTTCGGGCATTTCCATGAGGATCTGGTTGACGTAGATGAGGAAGGGCTTTTCTGTTGGAGGATGTATGTCGGTGTGTACCAGCTGAGAGAGGAGATCTACGCTACTTTGATGGTGTCTCTGATCTCCAGCAGGACAGTGTGGCTCTGTCCCTTGGTCTGCCTCTCTGCCTGCTTTCTGTGGAGGTGGAGCTGGGGGTGGGGGTGGGTTGGTCTCTGGTGGCAGCGGCCTCTTCTTGCTCCAACTGCGTCAGGGGGTCCTCCACACGCTCCGCCACGGGGAGTGCAGCTGTCAGGGGGTCACCATCGTGGCATGCTCCACAGATACCTGCCTGGACACAGGAGACTGACTCTTGCCAGAGAGAGGACTGGCTCTCTGTGGGCTGCCTGAGAGAGAGGGTTTACAGAGGGGCTGCTCCTTGTTGGCGGACCTCACCCTCAAGAAGCTGCACTTGGCCATTCACGTAGGTTCTCCGGTCGGTGAGCTTGACCGCGGCCTGACCAGACTTCTTGAGGTGCAGCTTCCCGTAACAGGTGTGCATGTGCTTCCACCACCCGAGAAGGACCTCCAAAGTGTAGCCCAGGCTCTTTTGCCTTCTCTCTCCAAGCCGCCTGCTTCCTCTTGGTTGCTCAGTAGAGCCTGTGTCCCTTCTTGCCATAGGTACTCGTTCTCCCTCAGCTATTCGAGCACCTGATCCTCATGTTCCTTCGATGGAGTACTGCTCCTCTCCCTATCGCACGATTGCTCTTCCTCCCTTTGGCAGGCTTCTGGGCCCTCATCAGCAGGGCTTTGAGTTCTAGGGGCTGGTCCACCACACCACCACCACCACCAGCAGCAGCAGCAAAAGCACGCACCAGCAGCACCAGCAGACCAGCAGCACCAGGAGCACCAGCAGGACCAGCAGCACCAGCAGGACCAAGCAGCACCAGCAGGACCAGCAGCCACCCAGCAGCCAGGAGCACCAGCAGCACCAGGAGCAGCACCAGCAGAGTAAGCACCAGCAGAAGCACCAGCACCAGGAGCAGCACCAGCAGAGTCAGCACCAGCAGAAGCCCCAGCACCAGCAGAGTCAGCCGAAGCAGCAAAAGCCCAGCAGAAAGCAGAGTCAGTGCCAGGGGGTGGGATGGTGGCCCTGTCCTTCTTGCCAGGGCTGGCAGAAGATGGCACAGGCTTCCTCTTCTTCCCCATGGTTGTTGGCTGGAGATGGTTCTGGCAGCAG